>CAEGAE010053845.1:0-13861 GCA_903067095.1 Girardinus metallicus
AATACACAACTGTTTTAAAAGTATATAGAAAGAAGAGAGAACAAAAACTAAATCTAAACAGTGTGTGTGTGTGTGTGTGTGTGGTTTATGGGGCGTTTCCATGGCAGGATTACCCAGAATTCCAGAGCCGGTGCCAGACGGAGGGAAACCCTCATGAAAAACAGAGGGAACGCCCGGCAGCAGCTGCTCCAGGTCCTAAAGACAGTCAAATTCAAGCAGCAGTCAGAACCGGCTCCTTCCTTCATCTTCTTCCTCCTGATCAAAGATGATTTGTTCTTCACCGGGTTCAGACTGCAGCTCTGCAGCTTCCAGCTGTGTTAACACAACACCAGCTATGACCTCAGACAAGCTGCTGCTGTCTATCAACCTGAAACGGAGCACTGCTAGCTGCTAGCACTGCTAGCTAACGCCAGGCTGACACATGGCACTGCTAGCTGCTAGCACTGCTAGCTAACACCAGGCTGACACAGAGCACTGCTAGCTGCTAGCACTGCTAGCTAACGCCAGGCTGACACATGGCACTGCTAGCTGCTAGAACTGCTAGCTAACACCAGGCTGACACAGAGCACTGCTAGCTGCTAGCATTGCTAGCTAACACCAGGCTGACACATGGCACTGCTAGCTGCTAGCACTGCTAGCTAACGCCAGGCTGACACATGGCACTGCTAGCTGCTAACACTGCTAGCTAACGCCAGGCTGACACAGAGCACTGCTAGCTGCTAGCACTGCTAGCTAATGCCAGGCTGACACATGGCACTGCTAGCTGATAGCACTGCTAGCTGATAGCCAGGCTGACAGAGCACTGCTAGCTGATAGCACTGCTAGCTGATAGCACTGCTAGCTGATAGCCAGGCTGACACAGAGCACTGCTAGCTGCTAGCACTGCTAGCTAACGCCAGGCTGACACAAAGCACTGCTTGCTGATAGCACTGCTAGCTGATAGCCGAGCAGCTAATGGCTCCTGACTCAGATGTAGTGCGCAGAATGCCTAAACTCTTCTCGTCCATCGCAGCGTTTTTCACAGTATGTGGGTAGAAATAATAGCTTAGCATGATAAATTTAGGCGCTTCGGTTTTAAGATGTCTTTGTATTAAACATTGGAACTGTCCTGAGGCTGCAGCTAAAGCTAGCTATCGAGTTTGGTCAGTTAAAACCTCATTCAGGGGAGTGTTTTCATCACCAGTACTTCGGTACGGTTCAGTTTATCTCTTGGCATTTTATTTCGTTTTCATGCCACTGAGTTACATAGTTTTCAAAATGTCCCAAAACATCCTGCTAGCTAACTGATGGCAGCTAAGCTAAATGTAGCTAAAGTTTAACAAGCTAAAAGTGGCTAAAGGCTAACTAAAATGTAACTATTTCAGCTGACGCTCAGAATCTATTGATATTATTTACAGTGTCGCTAAACAGCAAAACATTTCATATTTTTACAGTGTTTAGTTTTAGTTTCTTCATCATTTTATCTTTTTCTCTGTGGTTTTAGTTGCGTGTTACCAGATTAGCAAGTTTGACTGAATTCTTTGCTGTTAGTAAAACCAGGTATATTTATGAGACGTCTTTATGTTTGTCCTCCAGATCTGCCTCCGATCCAGCAGCTGAATTTTCTTTCCATGATTTAATGTTTTTGACTGGAATCTTGAAGTTAATGATCTTTATTTTGCTATAATATTATTCTCCATCCTGTCTTCTGCTCTGAAATCGCCTCCCTTCTTTTCACATATATTTGCTGTGAAGGTCTCAGTGATAAATGGACAAGGATGCGAAGGAGGTCAAGAGGTCAAGAGGTCAACGTCTCCATTCCCTCTGACGGCTCCACAGCCGGAAGTTTTTAATTCCCGTCCTCACAAAGCAAACAATGAGCTGGTTTCTCCGTCGCCATGGTGACACCCATCTCCTTGTGAAGCGCCGCTGAAGCTAATCAGGCTAATTACTGTTTATAAACCTCAGCTGAACATCTGGGAGCTGAAACCGAGCAGCAGGGTCTGCATCCACATCACACACACACACACACACACACATTCCTCCTCTCAACAGGCCATGGAAACTTCTGCTGGGTTAAAAATACGCCGCAGTAATTTGCTCCACATGTGGCGCTCTGGCAGAGACGATATTTTGACGGGGGGAGGGGGGTTCCTGGGGTTTCTCCAAAAGCAAAGGGAGACACACACACACACACACACACAGAGCTACAGCCCTTCCTCTTACCTTGAGCCTTTTCCACAAACAGCACCTTGGAGTCGTGCTGGAAGTTGTGCCCGTCCAGCACCATGGTGCCCCCCCCGGGGGCCGGGCTCGTCTCCAGGCTCTGCTTGTCCACCAGCGGCAGCTCCTGCGCCGACCTCTGGGCTGCGGGGGAGACGGGAACCCGGTCACGGCTCATCCACACCCACTCCCCATGCGGGCCTGAGCATCCAGAGCGCTGAGCGGCTGCAGGCTCTGCTCTAAACGTGCTGCTAACTCTGCCTCACTGGTTTCTGCTGGAAAGCCCTCTGGACCTATACTGGGTCCCTCCAAGGGGCCCAGTCAAAGTCCAGCCTCCAGACGTTGGTTTAAGGTTCAGGGGGTTTCCTTCAACCCTTCTGCTTATGATGAAGTTCTCCATGTTTGGAAACCTGTGGGTTCCTCTGCGGCTCAGAGAGGAACCGAGGAACGAACAACGGCTCGTTTCTCCGCTGACATCACAGAGTTCAACCCCCAGTGCTGAAGGTCAGCTGGAGTCCAGTTCACTGCGTTTTACTCTTAAGGGTCCAGATGAACCTCAGTCAGCTCTACATGTTCTTCTACCAACACATCACTGATTTTCTGGAACCAACAATCTAAAATCTCACTGAGAGGGAAACCTCGCCTGCTTTAGCTGACCGCTAAGCGCTAAAACAGTTCAAGCTGCTGCCTGCCCGTTTCCTGTCTGACGTGAGTCTAGACAGGAAACCACAGAGCATCGTGTATCACCTATGATAAACTTCCTGTTCTGAAAAGTGCGGTAGGGTTGGGATCAAGAATGTGAAATTCACAGAGTCCCACTGTGTCAGGAAGGGGTGCGTTACTTTGGCTGATCCGTTTCCTCATTTCACACATTTCCATGTTTAAGGATCATCTGAGTCTGGAGGTTCAGAGAGTTCTTCAGGAGGTTCAACCAGGACTGGACCGGTTTGGACCAGATTAGACTAGATTAGGCTGGTCTAGACTGATTTGGATTGAACTGGACCGGTCTGGACCGGTTTGGAGGACAGAACTATGGTGACTCACAGCACTCGATGGGGTTGGATGCAACCTGCAGAGAAACGGTCCTGCCGTCCGGCTGGGTGACGTGAACCCGGAACACCATCCGAACGCGCGTGTTCTTCCGGCCGATGTCTGTCTCGCCCTTCCTCAGCTCGATGTCGGAGTTACGGAGCTTCAGGATTCCTGCGCAGTCGATTCTGTTGGGAGAAAAACTCAGTGAGGCGTGAAATCGCACATCTTCATCCTGGATCTGCTTGGGGTTGGAAATGTTCTTCCTGGAGTTTCCTCCCGTCTGACTCTGTTGCTCCCATCAAACTGCTTTCAGTTTGCAAGTCGCTCCAAACCGGCTCTGGCTTTTCGGCTGTGGAGCCGCTCCGTGGTGCATTCCTTAAAGGCTACTTCATGTCAACTTTTGCACACATTTCAACACTCCCTACATTCTTGTCTGCAGCTCTGGTGAAGCAATCAGGTGTGGAAGCCGAGAGCCGAGTCCTGCAGACACAGATGGACGGTCTGAAGGCCGGGTTACGGTTACGGGTTAGGCTGGATCTGTTGGCAACGATCCGGATCCATCGGAATTCTGTCCTGGATCACTTTACGAAACACCGACGGCTCAAACAGAAACCATGCAGCGAGGTCTGGAGACGCTGGTGTTAAACCCAGAATGGGCCGGACCGGACCGGACACAGAGGTCCAAACACATTCCGGTCTCACAGCATGATGCAGATTAGCTGCTGTTTACTGGATATGATCACCCATGCTCTTCATCAGCCCACTCATCATCGTCATCATCCTTCCTCATCCTGAGGCAGCTTTAGCTTGTTAGCTGCTGGTTTTTAATTCTACTTCCTGTTTCTACTCACATGGCGCGCATGTCGTTCTCCGGCAGCAGCGGGATCTCCAGCACCTTGGTGTTGTTGTGCAGGACCTCGTGGCTCGGCGTGGACACCGTCTTTCCCGTGATGCGGTGGACCTGGTAGAAGGCGTGGGGCCTCAGCAGCCGGTCGTCAGCCGTGCCGATGAAGAGCTGCAGGATCAGAGGTTCGCTGTCCATGTAGCCGTGGAGCTGAGAGGACAGAAAAGAGTGGCGGTTAGGAACCAGGACTTCCTGTCTCCATGTCTCTAACAAATGTTGGATGCTGGGTTGTTGAACCGGATGCTGCTTTGAACAGAAACAGAACCTCCCTGACCTGTTGCTGTGTTCCTCCATGATGCCATTTGGTCTCCAGGTGATTGCCTGAACTAGCCTAGCCATTGCCTTCCTGACCCATTCTGCATGATTCTCATCTCTCTTCAGTCCTCTGTCTGGGATTTTTCCCATTGAAGTGGATTCCCTCCAGTAGACTTTCCACTGGGCCAATCGGCGAACAGAAGTTATGAATGATGCCGTGGATTTTCTGTAGTCTGTAGTTTTAGTGATGGTGGCAGAAGATGTGAAGGAAGATGTTCAGTCCGTGTTGGTCAATATTCAAACATTTAATTTATATAAACAGCTGCATCGCTCTGATTGGCTCTTCTCTCTTCAGGGGATGATGGTTGTTTACAGCGCAGACAACTTTCTTGGCGTTGAACTTGCGCTTTGCAAAACTGACAGCGCGACCCACGCTACTGTTTGACAGGCAGACGTTAGCGCTGGGTAACAGAGTCCACAGGAAGTGAAGTGTCAGGGTCCTGCGGACGAAGCAAAGCGTGGGACCAGCGGCTGGTTTTAGCTGCTGACCCTGAAGCAAAGACGTTCTTGTGTCCAGCAGTCAGACTCTGCTGGTCGTGGAGCTTTAGCTCTGTAGCAACAAGCAGCAACTGAAGTTTATCCACCTTCTGTCTGAGCTGCAACCTGAACCTGAACCTGCGGTTTTTCTTTCCATCTGATCTGAATCATGACTTTAATAAAGACGCTGCTGCAGCTCGGAAGATTTGCTTTTCCTTAAATGATCACCTCCAGAAGAAAAACGGGCCCCAGGGGCCCCAGGGGCCCCAGTGCGGGCCTCTGAGACGGCGTCCAGAGGGAAGCCCAGTATGGAAGGCGAGGAATGCTGGTTTCTTTGGGATCTACCTGCGATTTAGAGACAAGCTGTTCAAAGTTTCTGAGTTTCTGTTTGATGACCAGCAGCAACAAGCCGGAATGCCAGTCCCAGTTTGACTCAGATTGTCATTTAGCAACCGGCGCTAGAGAGAAATTAGCTGCAGAAACACAAAATGGCAGCAAAGGAATTTGGCAAAGCCGCTCGGTCCGGGTCGGCAGCGCCTCCAGAACAGGTCCAGTCGGAACAAGAGGAACGGTTCGGAACCAGCGGCTGGTTTTACCCGACTACAAGAGATAAATGTTCATTGTTCTAAAGGACTTATCAGTTATTTTGATTTAACTTTTTATTCAGTTCATAAATCCTTCATTTATTCCAAAGGTACATGAAATGTCGGACCGCTCTGCTAGCGTCATTAGCTGCATTTCCATTGGCCGATTAATCCAAAATGGATGAAAATAAATCCGCTCAATGGAGACACACACATTTTTAAAAAGCTCATTTTTGAACAGGCTTTGGCGCTGAGGGTCGGCGATATTTATTGAAATTAGTGACTGACGGGTTTTACTGCTGGTGGAAAACATGAAGAAGATGACAGGAAGTGGCAGGAGGATGACGGCACGGCTTGTTTTTAATAACTTATTGCAAACTTATTCACATGAAATTTTAATTAGTGTAATGGAAACACCCTGATTGTGAAATTGTGTTTTTTCAACATCAGCAAAATATTAACGCAATTCTGCAAACATTTGTAAATGTAGCAGCGAATCTGGACAAGCCTCTGATCAAAGACACTGTGCTGACATGCTAACATGCTAGCAGAGGTGATAGTGACACGTCCTGGATGACAGCAGCAGCTGTTAGCAGCTCTGCTGATCCACCTCGTTTGCTTTTGCTGCTGCTCTGTCAGAAACACGTTGGAGAAAAACTCCAATCCAGAGATCAAGATGGACGGAAGAGACGGTTGGAACTTCCTCCTCTCTCTGCATTCAAGGTGCCTCCTTTCAACTCCTCTGAGCTTAGGGGTCAAAGTTCAGGTGTTACCTGGGCTTTGAGATCCTAATCAGCTGCTCCCAGTTAGAAAAGCAATACCTTGTTGCCATGGTTATGCATCAGCAGAACCAGAGGGAATAATTGTCCAAACTGCAATGATTCAACCAGAAAATGCTGAAGTTTAGTCTGAAACAGAACCAATCAGAACCAAAGGAGCAGTTCCATCACGCCACCACCAGGAGGCGCTATTCCAGAGAAATACATCACATGTCTGAAGGTATTTCAAAGCTTCGCTTGATGTTGGACATTTCGTTCCTCCATATTCTGCAGTAGGACAGTAACTCCTCACGTCAAACAGACTTAAAGCTTCGGAGACGAGAGCAGCTGCGGTCGGCCCAGCGGCCCGGGGCCGCGGCCCCCCCGAGCCCACCACAGGAGCAGGACTGAGTCAGCGCTGCGGTTAGCTGCCGCCGCCTCCGCAGGACGCCATGATGTCAGCCGGGCGGGAAGCGGCCTAAACAAAGGGTGGTCTGTGTGGCTGGGGGCTGCGGCGGAGCGGAGCCAGGAGCCCGTCATTAAATCATTAGCACCTTCTCAGAAACCCGAGCCGAGCGTCGGCCGCTTGCTGGGAAATGTCTTTGTTTCCAGATGTTTCAGCCGCTGCAGCTTCCAGGCTCACGGAGAAAAACTCACTGAGTCTCTAGAACAGAACCGTCCGCATCCGGACCCGGCCAGTTCTGGACGACCCGTTTCCTGTTCTGGAAGTCTGAGCTCAGTTTGCTGCATCGGTGTGAGATCTGGCTTCCTCTCGCTAGGCGTCCATTCACTCAATGACAGAATGAATGGATGAATGAATGATGCATTCAGAGACAGACGGCCTTCTCCCGTTCAGACTGAGGTAAAGTGTCCAGATGTCCGGACTGGGCTGGACTGCAGCAGGAAGCCGGAGGACCAGGACAGAAGCAGCAGGATGTTTTTGCTGCAGCAGCTCCAAAGGCTCCTTCACCTGAACGGTAACCCTGGGTTACCGTGACGCCATGCTGTGGGCGTCAGGTTGTTGTAAACAGACGTCAATCATTTTTCTACTTTCTGCTCCTCAAGTTCCAGGTGTTTTCTTGAGGCATGGTATTTCATACTCATAGTATTTCCTGTTTGCTCCCAACCGTCAGGCTCATTTCTGACAGTCGTATTTTCTTGTAGCTGTTTAATTAGCGTCTGCCTGCGAAGCTACACGGCTGCTTGGAATGTCGCAAGCCGTTTTTAGAGTCCACTGCTTCACTTTCCCAGCCTGAGTTTACCCAGAACCGGGGATCCGCTGGGGGGATGGACGGGTTTATAGCCGAACCACGTGCGGGCCGGACCACCGGAGCCCGCTGTGGTCGGAGCGTGACTCAGCTCCAGCAGCCCGCTGCATTTCTGTCTGCGCCGCTCACAGACATCATGGAAAACTGTGAGTCACCGTCGTCTGGACAGGAAGCGGCTGAGTGGACGGGTCCGCCTCACGACGGGCGCAGAGACCGAACCGAGCCTGCTGTCAGAACAAACAAACCCCAGGAATACAGACCTGGACCACCGGGTGTCCGCCGGCCAGCGCCTTCACCGCGCCGCGGCTGCCCTCCGTCTCGTAGTGCGCCCGGTGGTGCGACTTGGGCTGGACGTGGATCTGCAGGCTGTAGGCGCCGGAGCTGCTGGGCAGCTGCCAGTCCAGCGCCGGCAGAGACGGGCTGGAGCTAGGCAACGAGACGGAGAATATCAGAACCGGGCCAGGAGATGGACCTGTGTTCTGGTCTCCTGACCCTCCAGCCTGTCCAGGTTGCTGGTTGAACGCCGGCCTTACCTGAGGAACTGCTTGGGCTTCATCCAGCTGAACGGGTTCTGAGGAACGTCCAGGAAGTAGCCTTCCTTCTTCAGGGCCATGCGGCTGGCCGGGGGTTCGTCCTGGTGTGGCTCCGCCCCCCTGGGCTCCAGCTTCAGGCTGACGGTGGGGCTGAGTTCCAGGCTGGTTCTCCGGGCCTTTATGGGGACGCCGTCGCTGAGGTCGGCCATACCGTCGGTGGAGAGGGCGTTGATGGCGGCCAAGATGGCGGAGTTGGTGTACTGGTTAGTGTTAGGCAGCCAGCTGTCCTCCTTCAGGCTGAGGCGGGGCGAGGGGTCGTGGGGTGACGGGAAGCCGTTCAGGCTGTACTTCCTCTTGGCTCCGCAGGGCGAGCCGGACCTGGATCCCCGTGGCGCCGTCCAGCCGTCGTCTGTCGCATCGGCGCGGGGGGAGCTGGCGGCGCCGTCCTCTGGCAGGGCCAGGGTGGAACCCTTCGGGGACACGCAGGGGGACTGCCAGGGCGAGTTCTGGGGCGAGTTGTCGTAGTTGTAGGAGAAGCCGGACTCGAAAGAGGCGTCGGAGAGCCCGCTGCGGGACGACACGCTGCTGGCTGGGCTCAGGCAGCTGGGGTCACGGTAGAGGTCGGCGCCGGGTAGCGGCAGCGTCACAATGGAGGCGACCCGCTGGGCGGCAGGGTTGCCACCCCGCTGGGGCTCGTCCTCGGGCAACTTGCCGTAGGCCGTGATCTCGATGCGGGGGCCCTCTGGGGCCGCGCCGCCGTCCGGGCGCACCGGCGAGTAGAAGCCAGCCGACTGCGGGTCGTCATGGGGGTCAAAGGTCTCAGGCTCTGCCACGGATACGGAAATGGTGGGACTGGACTGGAGAAACTGGGAGGCCAGAGGGAGGGAGACGCTGACGCTGGGCGAGAAGCCGAAGGCATCTGGAGGGAGAGCAGGGAGACGTTAGCATCTCCATGGAAACCAGCGCTAAGGAAAACAAGGTGGCGGCAGTATCATGCTCAGGGGTCAAACAAAGCTAATAATGACTCTGACAGAAATGTTACAATAAATACGAATCTGAGGTCGATCCACGGAGGTCCGGTTCAGAACCCAGACTGAACAGAAACACAAACTGCTGAAAACTGAAGCCAATTTCACGTCCCACCGGCTTCCACTGGGTGCAGGCGGTACCGTCTGGACCCGGACGTTCCGACCCAGATCGGAGCCATCAGCCTCATGCCCGTCTGGTCCAAACAAAGCATCAGCCACTCTGACACGTCAGGAAAGGTTCGGGACCACGAACCACGCCCACTGGGAACCGATCAGCCCCAGGTTCAGCTCCAGATGGAATCCAACTGGGTTTTCCAGAACCAACCTGTACCAGGTCCAAAGAGTCCAACATCCAGACAGGAAAAGGTGAACTCACCTTCCTCTGCAGATTTCATCTCCTCTGTGGCAAAAGTTCAGATCCTCCATACAGCTGCTCCAGCTGCTGCGGGTCCTCCGAACCGGATCAGAACCACGGCTTCTGCTCCGAACCAGAACAAAGTGCAAAACCAGGAAAAGTCTCTGCTGGCAGAAAACAGGCGGTCGGTTCCTGGCTCTCTACGCCGGGCGCAGCGGGACCGGGCCGGGGGATCCTGGCTGCGCGGCTCGCTGTGACGCACTGAGAAACTCCTGCGCTTATAAACGCGGGGATCTCCCCGCGCCGCCACGCGCCGCCCTCCGCGCTCTGACGCAGCGCCGCGCGCACGCGCCAGATGCCTCCGCGCGCACCCGGAGGAGGAGGAGGAGGAAGAGGATGAGGAGGAGGAAGAGGAGGAGGGAGATAAATTCCTCTTTTCGGATCGGTCTTTCCTGCAGCGCCTTGGAAAACTTCGTCATTGTTTTAACCGTGTAACTTTAAGACCGGCAGCCCCGCCTCCTTATTTCTTCTTCTGTGGTATTGTAGTTAAATTAGCCCCTCCCTTTTTGTCACGTCCTGTTCACTTTTTATCTCAGTATGTCCAGTTTATTTAAAGGTTTCAGTTCGTGTTTCTTATCGTCTCTATAATAAATAATCTCTTTCATAATGTCAGTCTGAGAAGCAGGAGCTCCCTGCAGTTTGGTTTAGGACTTCCTGTTTCCTGTTTGTTCAAATCGAACCGCGCCGCGACCCGATGAAACCAGAACAACGCAGAAATGATCCGGTTACAAATGGTCAGGAGTTCGGAGCGTCCACCGATTAAAACAACTGTGCAAAAGTCTTAGGTCGTCTCGATATCGTCCTTTGTTGCCTTTGGTCCAGTTTGACCCGGTCGACCTTCAGAACGGCCAGTTCTGGACCGATTCATGTCCGGAATGTTGCAGTTCTGGTCGACCCGATGGATTTCTAACTGGTTCCTAACTGGTTCCCGACTGGTTCCTAACTGGTTCCCGAATGGTTCCTAACTGGTTCCTAACTGGTTCCCGACTGGTTCCTAACTGGTTCCCGAATGGTTCCCGACTGGTTCCTAACTGGTTCCCGAATGGTTTCTAACTGGTTTCTAACTGGTTCCTAACTGGTTCCCGACTTGTTCCTAACTGGTTCCCGACTGGTTCCCCACTGGTTCCTAACTGGTTCCCGAATGGTTCCTAACTGGTTCCCGACTTGTTTCTAACTGGTTCCCGACTGGTTCCCGACTTGTTCCTAACTGGTTCCCGACTTGTTCCTAACTGGTTCCCGACTGGTTCCCCACTTGTTCCTAACTGGTTCCCGACTTGTTCCCCACTGGTTCCTAACTGGTTCCCGACTTGTTCCTAACTGGTTCCCGACTTGTTCCCCACTGGTTCCTAACTGGTTCCCGACTGGTTCCCCACTTGTTCCTAACTGGTTCCCGACTTGTTCCTGACTGGTTCCCGACTTGTTCCTAACTGGTTCCCGACTTGTTCCTGACTGGTTCCCGACTGGTTCCTAACTGGTTCCCGACTTGTTCCCCACTGGTTCCTAACTGGTTCCCAAATGGTTCCCGACTGGTTCCGTTACCTGCAACATGATCACAGCAACATTGGGATGCAGAACGGGTGAAATGTGAATTGTCCTGCGCTGAGTGGCATCGTCTCTTTAAAGCTCTGCGACCCTTTGACCTTTCAGACCAGTGAGTTTGTCTCAGAGCTGCTGTGGAATTTTATAACAATGTTGGTCGGAGCAACACTTAGTAACAAGATATTTTAATGGCGGCTCTCCTCCGGCTGCAGGAATAGAAAATAAACGCCCTAATTTAGAGAAAAGCTGCGGCTTTTCCGCCTGAGCGTTTCTGCTGCCACTTTCGGATGAAGCTAATGGAGTTCAGGAGACGAGTGTTTGCAGAACCGCTGCGTCCCGCTCGCCTCCTGGTTATTCAGCCATTTCATGACAACACGAGAAGATCGATCTGGTCCGGTTAATATAAAACCAGTAAAGATTGCATTCTTAAGCGTTCTGTGTTCCTCACTGCCAAACTCCCATAAAACTGACCAGAGACTGAATCCTGAAGCTAACCTCCAGCTCTGATGCTTTTCCTGCTGGCCAGGAAGAAGATTTGAGTTCCTTTATTTAACATAGACCTACTAAGTCCTACTGAAGCTTCTGTATCCGTCCAGTAGAGGGCATCTTTTGCTTTTTCAGCCAGCCGGACCAACCGGGCCTCAGCTGGACGCCAGTTTAATTCAGGAGTTTTTTTCCGTTTCCATCGGTTTTTGAACATTGCTTTGACCCGACTGGTTCCCGACTGGTTCCCATGTGATTCCTGCCACATGTTAGAGACGGTCGGGATCTTAACGCAACGACAAATACATTTATGCAAAAATAAACTTCCACTAAAAGTCCTTTAAAAGCAAATAAAAATCCAGTTCAGGCCCTGAAACCGAGATTTCTGATGAGTCCGACCCGACCTGCAGAACTTCAGGTTGTCCCGAATGGACCTGCAGCGACAGAAATGAAGGCAGTTCTGAACTCACTGAAGCCATCGGACCATCACATTCATCACTAATCAGCACCAGAGCGGGCCGGATGCACACAGACGGTCCTGATCAGAGTCCAAATGGCTCAGAGGTTCCGGGCCCAAAAAGGGACGGGTTGGAGGTTCTGGAAACTAAATGTTCTCCTCTGATGGAAACCAGAAAACACAACTGACCCGACGAGATCCGAGTCACATCAGAACCCGGTGGAAGATTCTGGTTCTGAACACCAGGACCGGCTCATTTGAGTTTTCACACCCTCAGATCATCTCTACTGGAAAACAGAACCGGCGGTCCGGTGTCCTCCAGGTTCTGTTGGGAGGAACAAACCCCCGATTTAAAAAAATAACGAGCAAAATCAGAACCGGCGGCTCGTAGAACCTTTCAGAACCTCTTACCCGATTCACTAGTTCTGCTCATTTCAACTGCAGAAATGTTCAGAGGCATTTCAGTCAGCATGAGGACTGGACTTTGACTAGACCAGCTTCTTAGTTCATGTAATTATACTTTCAGATCATGACATTAATAATGAATGAAACCCAAAGACCCGAATGACCAGAACCGGATTTAGAGAGAAAAGCAGGCAGGAGCCGAATCTCCTCATGGATATTTGGTCAGATGACTTTTATTCTGAAGACATGAAGTCTCAATAACTTCATCCTAAGAAGTAAATCCAGTCCGACCCAAAAGAACCTTCCACTGGTTCTGACTGCAGAGATTGTCCAACTCTTCTTTTCTGAAAGTCAAAAACTGATCCTGCAGATTTAGTGGATTGTCAGCAAGCTTTTTAAGTTTAATTTTCCCTTTAGAGACCGAAGGTCCGGACGGTCCAAACGGTTCTGAACTCCTGCAGAACCACCAGAACCTTCAATCCCACGCAGCAACAAGAGTGCACTAACTTTACAACATGACTTGTGTGTGATGATGGGTGGAGAAATCAGCCTCTTGCTCCCCCTGGTGGCCATCAGAGGAAGTTCATCAAACCTTGAAAATCAGCAGTTTCTCCAGCATTCAGTTTCTTTTATTAATCAGGAACATTTTTATAAATAAATACTGACACAGCAGTGCAAGATGAGGAATGAAACAAACACACAACAATCCAGTCAGTAGAAAACCGGAATCAGAGCAGAAAACTGTAAAAAACAGTAAATTTGTGTCAGTTTGTGGCCGATCCATCCCTAGAAAATACTTCCAGGTTTGTTTTCAGCGCAGAGCAGCGGCTTGTTCCAGCAGAGACTGAATGATAAAACTCATTCTGCCTGAAAGCCGCTTTCAGCAGGATTTAACACCCGGGAGGCACAAAACGAGCCTCCGCTTCCTGCTGAAAACGATAAAGGTTGATGGTTCTACGCCCGGATGGCGAGTCTGCGGTGAAAACATGAGGAATTACTCGAAGTTTTCACACCCTTCAACAGAACGCAGCCGTAAACACATCAAATAAAAAACTTCAGTAAAAAAAATCAGTTTATCAAAGCAAACTGGAGCTTTCAGGAAATATTTAAAAGCTGAAGGCAGATCGACCCGAAGCGGTGCCATGTTCCCTCTTCGGCCAGCGGGGGCGCCGCTCAGGACGACAGCTTGGAGTAGCTGGGAGGAGAAAATTTACGCTTCAGGTATTTGATGATGTAGAGAGGAAGACAGCTGACAAGCGTGATGGCCGACACCTTCCAGAGGAACGGCCATGTTGTGATGAAGGACAGGTCTGAGGAAGAGGAGGGCCACAAATTAAAACTAATTTAACAAGAAGCTTTAAAACGTTTCCAGATTTGGTCTAAAGCTGCGTTCACACTGCAGCCCGAAGTGACCCACATCCCATTGTTTTTATCTTAATGCCAGCTGTTCCTGGTCTTTTC
>CAEGAE010053852.1:0-30571 GCA_903067095.1 Girardinus metallicus
ACTCACACCTAGGGACAATTTGGAGAGGCCAATCAACCTGACAGTCATGTTTTTGGACTGTGGGAGGAAGCCGGAGAGAACCCACGCATGCACAGGGAGAACATGCAAACTCCGTGCAGAAAGACCCGGGCCGGGAATCGAACCCAGAACCTTCTTGCTGCAAGGCAACAGCTCTACCAACTGGGCCACTGTGCAGCCCCACGACTGGTTAAATAACCCAAATTATTGCTGTTCATTATTGACTGTGTAACTGTACAGACAGCATCCCATGTGACTGTAATATTGGATTTTATCTCTTACAACCTCAGCAGGATTAACTGGTTAGAGCTTTCATGTTAATGCATTCCACCTCCACATAATTCACAAATAATGGAAACTATGAATGAAAATGGCTTATGTAACAAATTAATTTCATCATGTTAAAATGTACACATGCACATGCATAAAGTATTATGTCAAGTCAATTTGTATTAAGTAAAATTATAGAAATAGGATTTCTGTGTATATTCAGGTTTCTATGCCCAGGTTGTCCCACATGTAGCTAAAATTTCTGGGCAAGTGCAAGACTTAGGATCCAGGAAATAACATTGGACCTGTCGCACAAGAACTAAAATATAACAATCTTGCAGATTCCTTTTTATTTAATATTAGAACCACTAGGGAAAATAGAGGATCCATTTATCAGAATTCATCTTAATTCTTAAAGAGATTAATTCATTACTAACGTTCATTTAAAATGTAACACCTTTACTATGATAAATTTCAGGTTTTATATTCCAAGTTCATCTCTTTTTTTCTAGTCTAGAACTAGTAAAGTCCAGGTACAATGTCGGTAGCTCAATGAAATTATAGAATCATTGATAATAGGCTTCAAAATAACAGCTGCAGAGGCAAAACTCAGATCGCTATACTGACACTTTCATTTTCGCTTTAGGGGGATCCCAGGGCTTCCCCAGGCCACAGAAAATATATAATCCACATGCTAATCTGAAAAAAACGACATTCAATATGTCATTTTTCAAGTGATGAACTGCCAAGCCCTGTTTTAGTCAGTTGTTTACTTCTGAACAAGTTACCTTAGCATCCAATCTTGTCTGCTTGAGGCACAGACTCAACTCTGGCCAAGAGGGAATATTGGGATGTTTATCACAACTACCAAAGTGTAAAGTTATGAAATTAAGTTTACAGAGAGAAAAGCATCTGCCCTCACCAAGAGCAGGAAGGTACTGTTGTATCCACATTATTGTGTATACAATTTGCCAGACTGACAAGGCAGCTATCAAATGTTTGGACTCCTCAAACAACTCTAATACATGTGAGAAATTGAACTGAAGCACAACTACTTGATCAGTTGGGTTTTGTCATAAACTTTTGGATTTTCAATTGGATACAGTTGGGTTGCTTTCTTTTTCTGAAACCAACTTATAGTTTCTTTGGCTGTGTATTTGGAACAATGCCTTGTTTCATCTTCAGATTGTCATAAATGTCCTGATAAATTTCTCCTAACGACCTTCTTTCAGACCTTCGAGGTCTGCCTCGTAGATTTGAACCATATGATGCGAGACGGCTCGCAGCAAGATGCTACTATCAGCTGACATTCTTTCCTGAAGAAAGTATGAAAGTACGTCCATAACAACCCATGCTGGCCATCACTGGATTTGATCTGAAAATCCAGCCAATCAGATCAGTCAGAAGAGTTACCGCCCACAACTGACAAAGATGCCCAGTAAACAGAGAGCGATTTTCTGGTAAAAGCATACAGATAGGGGGAAGGATGGTGTTACGCTCTCTCAATATATGTGCTCAATACCCTGTATAAGGATATAAATAAAGCATAATTCATGCTTTATTTAATTCCTAATTTTATCTAAACAACCATCGATGCTAGTCTTTTGTTTAGTGTGTATTGGTCTTCTTGACTTTTTCTTGCAGCTAATTGAACATGGCTGCTCTGTACATTTATGCATTTATTTGGTTGAGGAAACAATATCAAAAGGCAATTGAAAAACTTCAAAATAAGGTTGTTAAGATAATATGTGTTATTTCCATGCTGTGTAACCTTTCCTGTGCCTGAAGAGATGCTCTGATTGTTTTGAAGTGGTCATATGGATGCATTTGAAGTCTGCTTAGCATCTTCACCCGATGCATGGGATAAATTGCTTCTGATGTCGCCTTCACATGGGAAACATATTGAAAAACGGTTTGTTTAAACCTCAGCAGGCAGCAGTCTCATGAAAGCTTATTTTGTAATGTTTCATATCTGGTGTTTTTGTCAGCTAAGCTTTAATTAATACTTTGCTCACAGTATGAATTGATGAAAAGTCTGTTCGCAATAATTAAACAGTTGAAACCAGGATCCTTATTCTTAAACCTGAATGTCTTTAAAATCCAGCATCTTTTGTAATGACACAGATGTAAAAATGACAATATTACTCCGCTGTAACATCTGACAGTCTCCTTGTCACCACCAGTCATATGATCTTTTACGAAACGACTCGTTATGATCCTGCTTTGTGCAGCAATATTTTTATTGCATGTTTTAGACTCATTATAATGATAATAGGCAAGAGCCAGGAGCATGGGCACAGGCAGATAAATCACATTTACCCGATGCATATTGTAGAAATAATTGACTTGGTGAGTGTGCTAATGTGCATTCCCGAGCCAAGCAGACTTAGCATACGAGACGCTGTTGCCTCTGCTGGCAGCTGCGGAGGATAATATATTCCTGTAGGACACAATCATTTTAATAGCTCATCCATTTGTTCAAGAGACAATTGATTTTCTCTGTTTCAATGCACGTTAGTCACATTTGATTTGTCTCGTCCCATTTGCATTTGTCATATTTTCAGTGTGTGTAGCCTGAGCTCAGGCTTCATGAAAGGAAATCCTTATTCAGGTGCCAGGGTTGGTGTTTAGATGGAATTCAAGTGAAGACTGAGAATGCCAATAAAGAAGATTTAAGACATCATCGGCATATTGCTGCAGAACAAGTCAGAGGGAGAAATTCAGAAAGAACATCAGAAAGTTCATCAACTAACATACCAACAAAAAACTTGGTGCCGTACTGCTTATATCCTTCAATAATATTGTGTATCTTGTATTCCTATTGTGTTTAAAGCTTTAAATAACATATATGATAATGTAGAACACAATGTGATCTCCAGTTTAAGTAGGAGTTGCCTGAGCGTTTAACCGAGGAATCACTAACAGTTCAAACTAGATGTTTGCATACTGTATAAAAGGAGGTAAACTTTCTCACTCCTTACTGCCAATAAATTATACAACCCTCTCCAGGTTTAGGTCAGTCAGGATCACCATTATTTTAAAATTTTCTAATTTGAAAATATGGACACATTTTTGGAAGATACTAATAGAGAAGCTAATCCTTTGGTGCAAATGGGTTTACTAAGCAGACAATAATAACATAAAATTATCCACAAAGTTGCATAAGGACAACAAAGTGAATCACAAAAAGATGATCTCAGACCTGTACAAAATGTGCAGGCAGACCTGAGCAGGTGTGCAAACAAAGCAGTCTACAAACCAGACTTCATTAGATCAGTTCTGTCAGGGTGGAATGGGTCAAGATTCCCGCAAGCTATTGTGCAAAGATGGAGGAAGGACACCTGACCCATTTCACCCGAATCATAAAGCTTTAAATGTAAACCTACCAAACATAAAAGGAAGGTATACATCTATGTGTCATAGTGGAGGAGGCTCCATCATGAACTGGGAGCTTTTTCCTTCAATGGAGCTTCTGATTGTCCACTGGCATTAATCAGTGGTCAACCAGTGGACGATACGGAGATGATGTAGCAAGCGTCCGTGCCTGTGTGGCGATCATAGAGTTTTCAGTAGGATTCCCTGCGCTTGGTCAGGTTCCCTCAGCGACATGCTGAGGCATCGGATACCCCCTTATCATCATTAATTGATGTTCAGTGTTCTCTCATTGAATGCTATAGCGCTAGGCAAGCATCGGAAAAAAAGAGGGTTAGTCTATTCTATTTTTTTTTTAAAGGCATAAAAAGTACCATTTCTACTTCTACTTCTTCAAGTACAAAAATGTCCTTCATTTTGAACTAGTCTACATCCTTCCTTGAACATAACTCCAATGATATCATTAAGGGACAGATGACGTCCAACGCACATTATGTTGTTCAACATTTTAGCATCAGAAATGCTGAACTGTGATTAATAAAATTCCCAATCTTGAAATTGCAGGACATAAGGACAGTAGAAGGGGATCCTAAGAATAGTAATCTCTATTCTTCCTTACATTTAATCACTAACCATGGCAGCTTAGAACCTGGAGTGTTTTTCTTTGCTCTAACTGCGTGTGAGCATGTGTGTGGTCAGTCTTGAACAAGACGACATTGTAGAAAGACTTGCTTTTTATACGAAAGTATTTAAAAGGTATACCTGGATGTAAAATAACTTCACTTTTCTTTTCTTCACCAATTTTGCTAACTAGTAATGCTCAGACCTGAACCATAGACCAGCGGGCTTCAACTACAGTCCTCTGCAACTTTTAGATGCATCTCTGCTTCAACACAAATGAATCAAATAATCAGGTTATTAGCAGGACTCTGGGGAACCCGACTGCATACTGGGGAGGTAACTCAGCCATTTGATTCGGGCGTGTTGAACCAGGAACGCATCTAAAAATAGCAGGACACCGGCCCTGGAGAGCTGGAGCTCCAAACTCGTGCCATAGGTTTTACACTTGACTTATGAAGCCCCTGGACAGCATAGAGATTAATCTTTGGAATCGTGGTGACAAGGGAAGGTAAGAGATCTTGAACACACAATTTTAGCCTAACAACCAACATGACCCTGGTTAGCAAAATCAAATATATCAGGTCTGCTTAATTAATATAGTTAACCTCACACTTTCACTATTATGAAACGCATTAGCATAAAGTTATAAGATTCATTAAATGGAGAGCAGGCTGCAAGTAAAATCAGCCTAATGAAGTCAGACCTGAATCTACAGAAAGAATTTTTCAATGCTCATAAGTTGAATAAGAACAGAAAGAAAGAAAGAAATATTTCTGTGATGAAAGACAAATATGAGCTTGATGAATTCCAGGTTTCAATTAGAACGCTGAAAAAGAAAGAGATGCAGGGGAGTATTAATATGTCTTATACAAATCAATTTCCCCAGAACTAAATCAGACCGCTGCTGCTCAGAACATGTGCTGTAAATATTTGTACATTTTAATGTGTGAGCTACAAATGTGTTAGGTTTATTGCTGAATTAATCTAAAATTTTTGTCTTTATTGATTGAAGTGTTTTATTTCAGTGTTGGAAGGAGAAATATGGTACACTCACAGGAATATGCTGCTCACTGATTCAGACATAGTGCAGCTTCTTTGGTTTTTTCTTATGTCACATTATCACAAATATATTAATCATGTAGCAATACTACTAAATTCAATAATAATACTTAGCCTGATGTTAGTCTTTGTGAGTTGAAGGAGGGTTATCATAGTTTTTCCAGGCACATAGTGCCATTTTATACCCCAATCAAGTAACTACATTACCATCAGTTGTTATGAAAATGCTGCATGTATCAAATATTACTTTAAAGAAATTTGACTTTGCATCATACATATATCTGACACCTAGGAATTCTTCCCTTTCCCCCCCTCATCATGTCATCAGAACAATGCTTCTCCATGCTGCCATTTACAACCATTCTTATGAGTTTTGTAGTTTGTATGATGGACTCAGTACACGTGCAGTTCCACCAGATGTTGTTAATTGATGCTGCTGCTAGTCTGGAGGAACTCTTTAGAGGGTTTGACGGGGGGTGAGGAGGTTCTTTGAGGGGCAGAAACTCAACTGGGGACTGGAGCTTCAAAGATGAGCTTTTTTAAATAGGCGGCCCATTGTAAGAGCAGCTGTTCAGGCACCCCGATTGGCTGGATTATTATTATTACTGTTCTTATAGATTTCAATATTCCAGTAAGGTTAATACAAGACAATAATGTAGTAAGGAACAATCAAGAGATTTCAGTTCTCAAACAAATCAAAACATTCTGATTCATCAAAGGCTATACTCCTTTGCAACTTTTATTACTCAGTGGTATCCATTAGTATTAAAAAGTTCTGGAATAGTCTTTGTGTTGTTCCACATTGTCTAAAATCACATATTTTTTAAGGCTGACTGGAGGCAAACTAGATAAAGATCCCACTATGTTCTCACCTGACCCAATTATACGTTTAGATTGTAGCAAGTTTAACACTGAAAAAGCTCTGCAAACACCAACACATATTTATTATTATTATTATTATTATTTTAAAATAGTACTTCTCTCCAATCAATGGAAACAGCTGGAAATATTTTATGTTATAGTTTAACATAATATAGTTAAAACTGAATCATCAGGGGTCAGAGGTTGATTAGTCATGCTTCCATTTATTGCTATGGTTTAGGCATCGTTTTCCATCCAATTTAACCGGTATAATAATCTATCTTCAAAACAATTTTAAAACCAACTTGATTTCACCACATCTGTGGACACACAGAAGGAAACACTTTGCTCTGGAGGATAAGCGTTTGTTTCTTCCAGGTTACTGGATGAATTCACGATGAATAAAAAAAGTGACGTTCAGGTGATCTTTAATTTTTCTGTCAAAATAATCCTGTTAAGGCTCAGTTTTTCTGCAGCTGAACGCACTCTGAAAAGCCTTCACAGCTGACTGTCACCTCTAGCGTGAAATAGGCAGGATTAAGAGGAATGTGATCCAGCAGCAGAGTTGAAATGATACAAGCCTCCAATTTAAAGTGGTGTTAAAGTATTAAGCAATAGGTTCTCTCTCTCTGTTTGTTTGTATGCTCTCTGTTTCGCTTCAATTCTAATCTGTTAATATGTGTTTGTATAATGTGAAAGTAATTATTTGCAGCACCAAACAGCTTTATTTTTCCTGTTAAACTTTGCTTTGTAGAAAGAGCAGCTATGCTATGTGCTCTTCTGTGAGTAGTCACATTGTTATGACGCTTTGCTGATTTTTACATGTATAGTTTTAAAAGACTCTCACAAACTTTATGGAATTTCCCTTATTTAAAATTCATAATTTTAAAACTATTTTGTTTTCAGAAATTGGTTGTGCATACTGATATACACTGTATGTAATTTGTAGAACAAACACAGAGCTTTACAAATTTTCTCATACCATCACTTTACAACCACAAACTTCTACTATAAGATTTTACACCACATCGTCACAAAATAGTGAAAAAGAGAAGAAAAAAATGACAGATTTGCACAAGCACACACCTTTTGCGTAATTAGTCTTTTTAAAAAATGGATCTGTTTATTTTTCTTGGCAAAAGCAATCCATCTTAAGCCAGATGAGATGTGGAGTATTTGTGAACAGGAATTTTAAAATCCAATTAAGAAATTCTTGAACGTTGACTAGACCATTCTCTGTTCTTGTCAGAATTCTTCCATTACCCAGCACTTAATGGAAATTCATACTTGAAACCTATTTCATGGGTTTTCTCAATCACAGATCACAAACTTAAATGTATTTTATTGAGATTGAATATGATAGTTTATGTTTGCTGCATTCACACAGCAAGGAAATGTGACCCGAATCTGACATTTTTGCCCATATGCATCCCATATCCGACGTTTTCACAGCAGTCTGAACTGTCCAATTTGGATCTTTTCACAATCTCCCACAAATCAGATTTGTGCCACTTCCATATGCTGTTCTAAATAGGTTGTTTATCCAATATCTTTCAAAGCATCTCTAGTCTGAACTGTCATGTTGAATTTAATCTGAATTTTACATCATTGATGTGAAGCATAGGTCATAATTCTGCATCAGAAGCCAGAGTAGCTCATAACTCAAGTGAAAGATAGTGTGGTTGTCTCTCCAGCAGGTCAATGACCCTAAACCTACTAATAAAACTTAAATGCAACAAATACTTTCTATCTCTTAACGTATATTACATTTACAACAGGTGCTGAAAGTAGGGTTTGATTAAAGCAGAGTAAGCAGGGCTGCTGTGAATGCACCATGGTCCCAGTCTCCAAAGTCAGTACTCAAGAGCTGAAATTAGATATGTTTCCAATGTTGTCCTGGTTCGACACACCTGACTCAATTACGTTTTCATCACCAGGTCCCTGTAGAATTTCATGACACTCTGTCCGGCTCTTGCTGGCAAGAATTGAACATCCATGGTCTATGGACTTCATGTTTCTCACTGCTGCACCACTCTGTTCTGACATCCTGAAAGATGTCCTGGTGTTCGTATCTCATCTCATTTCTTGTTTTTCTATCATTTTGTACTTTTCTTTGGGATTATACATTTTACAGAATCAGTAATTAAAGGGAAACACAACTGAGTGAATGCCTATTTCTTCCCTGCATGTTTTCACTCTGATATACTTTAATGAACTTTGAGGCAAGGTTTGATGTTATAGTTCTGGAGTGTGAAGGCCAGTGGGAATCGTTTGTCAGATTAGATCCAGGATGTTAGGCTCTGTGTCTGACTTATTATGGCTGTAAGTCATTTGGTGTATGACCTGAGCTGCAGCATAGTGAGTTACATTCACTGTCACAAGTCTGCATATTGCCTCCATAGGTGATAAGAAAGACTACATCTATAGAGGCCACAGCCTGAAAGCTAAGTTTCACAGTAAATGTAACAAATATTGGATGTCAAAACTCATATGTTCACAGAATCCAGCTGAGCTGTGTCAGACTTGTGGCTTTAGTCAGACTTGTGACTTTAATTTAATAATTAGAAAATAATTAAATTATTTCCTAACTATATCTTAGGAAATAATTTAATTTCCTAAGATGACAAATCATCCTAATGAGTGTCTAAAGAGCTGTAAAAGAGACATCATAGATCTTAGTTCTCTGATGCGTGTCCATTTCTGTTTAAGTGCCTATCTGATGTTTTTTTCTTTGTTAACAGAAAGAGTTGAGAAGACATAGATTTAGGCTGTCTTAAGGAAGATTCTAACACGGAATCCCATCTACATCTCTCCCTTAGGAAAAGAGAACATGAAACTATAAATAAGTTGTGGTGACAAAACAAGTTTCGGCATCAAGTTAAAGGATAAAGTGAGAAATTAGAACAATGCCTGACTTACTGATTTATACAGCTGAATGCAGACAGAGTCTGAAGAATAAATGAGCATCATTTTTATTTGGGAAGAAATATCTTTTGAAAACAAAAACTGTGAAATCCCCAAAGCTGAGGAGGCGACTTTCACAGAGCTGCAGTCGGACAGACATTTTCACCTAAACTGAACCGAAAGCATCAAACCCTCAGGGAAACTCAGATGGAGGGTTATAGGTTGCGTAGGAGATATGCTCAAAATTAAGACAGAATATATTTATTATCCCTAAAATGCAAGAGATGCAATATGCAAGAGCTAAGTTTACTCTATAATTTAATTTTTCAAATCAAAGTTGAGCATGTTTTTCAATAATTCAATGAGTTTGGATAGTCTACTTTTGAACAGTTTTTAATGCTGTCTTCATGGACAACAGTAAGTTATATGGGATTACATAGACAAAAGGAAAACAACAATTGAAAACCTAAATTGTGTTAAACCATAAATCTTGGTTGTTTATAAGTAAGCTCCATAAAATATTGTTAAAATGACCTGTGTTTATTTTATAAATTAATTCACCTTTTTTTTTTTTAGTTTAACATAATTTTGACCTTTCTGTTCATGGTGCAATGTAATCTTTTTATAATTTATTATAGGCAATTACCTTCATTTCCTCTGAGTGTCTTTCCTTCTTTATCACCAACGTCAGTTTTATCTTCCCCGTATGAGACATCAATCCAGTTAGTTAATAGTTTGTACAATAAGGTATATTTACAAATCAAATCAAATAAATATTGATTTATAAATACCTAAATTTAGGTATTTATACCTAAATTAGGTATTTATACCTAAATTTAGGTATTTATACCTAAATTTAGGTATTTATACCTAAATTCGCTTTAGGTATAAATACCTAAAGCGAATTTATACCTTTTCGCTTTAGGTATAAATTAAAAAATGATCTGGCAATAAATGTACCTAATTTAGACATAAACATACAAAATGCTTGCAGGCACAATACAGCAGCTAATCAGTCAAAAAGGACTGAAAAACCTGCAATCAGTAAAACAATATTTAACAGTACTGTTCTCAGTTCCATAAATTATTAGTCAAATAAATCTGCCTTTATCAAAAAATGTCAAGTAATAAAGGAAACATTCATTCAAAGTCAAATGCAGGTTGCATTAAAATAAACAATCCTGAGTTACTGAATCAAAACTTCCTGACAGCATGGCCAGCTGAGTAATGCTGGTTCTGACTGGTTGGTTCTGACTGAGCTGAGTAATTCTGCAGAACACAGGGAGGAGGCAGAAGAGATTTATTATTTTCAGAGATTAGCAATCTCTGTTTTAGGTTAGGACAGTGAAAGTTGTAGTACATATCTCATATCGCTTTTTTTTTTAAGTTAAATGCTGCAGCTTTAAGCAGACGTTTGGTGTGAGAGTTCACTGTCTGGTGGCGCGTAGCGGCGGTCCAAGAGCGGAAGCAGAACCAGCGTCTTCCACCACCAGCTCGAAGACTTAGATTATTTTTGGGGTTATTTGTTTGTCTTTCTGACCGTGACGCTAATCCGGGTGAGTGTTGGTAGACCTGCGCTGCTTTACCTGCTGTCTGGCCGCTCCGGATGTCTTGTTTTCCTTCATTGAGCCTCGATACAGCCAAACTCCATCAAGTGCTTGTTTTTTTTAAATGTCACATTAGATTCGTTGTGTTGATGCATTTTGACGTGCTTCACCCCCGAGGTAATTTTCAACAGCAACACGCAAACGTCCCCATTCACTGTCAGAGCCTTATAGATCCACACAACAGGATTTGATCCTGCGCTTTCGCAGAAAAGAGGAGATGAGCTGCACAAGCAGGCTGCGAATGAGATACAAGTGATCGGTTTTGATGATCGGCATCAAGAGACAGTGATCAGTGATCACCGATCATACACCTTTTCAAGGAAATCTAACGATTATAATTGGTGGCCGATGGATCTGCACACCTCTTCTAGACAGTTTATGTCAGTGATGCAAAAGATCAGGAATAGTCAATAGTTTCAACCAGGTTAATAATAAGAATTATTTTGACTAGAAGTTCAACATTTATCATTGAGAGTATGTTTTGATGTTTTTATTATCAGGGCTGCCAAGGACAGGACTTTCGAGATTTAATGATGAGCCAGTGCAACAAAGGATCCCATTTTCTTTGAAACCTACATAGTTTTTCAGCTTCTGCAGCTTTTTTCCTCTTTCAATTTACTCAGTTCATCATTTAATTAAATAAAGGGCCATCATTGCCTTACATTTCACAAAACTGATAAAAGCATATCCTACAACCTGTCTGTTTTCATATAGTTTAAAAACTATGAAGGTTAGGTATACTTTTTATGAGTAGTTCTCTGAGTGATGCCGTTTTCTTTTACAGTACAATAACATGGCTATGTAAACTGATCATACATGTTAGAATTAGTGACAGGTCATCAATAAGGCCACTTTAATGGAAGCCTTCCCAGTGTGTCCTTGTCAAGTTCAGTTTTTGCTTGGATAGGTCCAGGCTAAGTGGGTAAGCTAATAGCTTGATCTTTGCCTCATCTCCCAATTTCAGATAGGCTGCCTAAGAACAACATTAGCAATCTTGGGCAGACCCTTTTTCACGCAGTGTTGCAGGTCTGGGTAAACAAAAATCAATCTCTTTTCCTCCCTCACTTTCTTTTGCTCCATTAACCAAGTCATGCGACATCTCTATCGGTGTTAATTAGCTGAGCCTGGTGTGCTGGTATTGATTAACTCTTCAAAAATTCCACAAGGACTGCTCTGAATGTTGAACACAGCAACATCTCCAACACCTTAGTTGAATCCACCAACTCCTTTTTAATCAGACACTTGCTTGTTTTTTTTATGCTTCTGCTCTAGTTTGTTTTCTCCAAAGAAAATGTTCAATTGCCAGGTGAAGATAGGCTGTCAAACAAATGCACAGAGGGTAAAACAAATTGTTCCTTATCCTATTGTTTGGCAACACAGAAAATGAAAATAGTTTTACCTGAATTTTAAAATGATTTTCTTTGTCAACATCAAAACTATGCAGTTGTTTGGTGAGGAAGGAAATGTAATAGTTTGTTTCACACCAGCCCTGATTAGTCAGCTTTAATCCAACTTTAGCTCATTTGTCTTGAAAGCTTGGTTCATTTGGGGTGATTTCAATACATGCAGACCGAAAAAGCCAAATGTGGTCTGCATGAAAACCTAGGTTTCAGCTCGGTTAAAGTGAACTTTGGTGCAGTTTGAATGCATGTATGAAGCGGACCAGAGACTGGTCTAAAAGCAGGAAGTGGAGTAGAGCGCAGGGCATTCTGGGAAATACAACCAAAACAAATGTGTGATTCCAGTGCTAGCTGGAGAAATGTTTTGTGGTCTCTCACCATAGACAAAAGAGCAATCCTCCTACTACTAAAATCTGACACCACTCCATTTTAGTTTACACTTTGTGAAGACAGATGTTACATTTATTGTCTTCTTCAGAGGTTTTTGGGTTGTTTCCTTCAGTGGTTCTTGGTGCAGCGCCACCACAGGCGAGGGGCCAGTAGACACAACTGAGTCTACTGGACTCAAATGGGACTGAGTCCAGTAGACTGTGAAAATACCATGAAACACAAAACTTTTGTCATGTAGTTGTCAGGTAAGAGATAGCCAATGTTTTTCTTAAAAACTTTAAAAGATCATTTCAATACAAAAACGATTGACTAGTTCAAACAAATGTTTGACTCCTCCCCATATGTCTCTGTCATTGTGTCCTTGGATAAGACACTTCACTAACCTTGCCTAGTGGTGGTCAGAAAGGCTGTTGGTGTCAGTGTGTGGCAGGCTCGCCTCTGTCAGAATGCCACAGTCTGACAGACTACAATGGGATTGTAGCAATAGCTACCAATCACCAGAGTGGGAATGACTAATTCCAAATATGTTTGAGTGTGCAGAAAGGCACTATCCAAGTGTGATCTAATTTCATTTCAAGAGAAACAGTCCAAATCCACCCCTCACCAGGTCAACTCATCCTCATATCACCAAGCAAGTGAACAGATGAAAAAAAGGGTTTAATGCCCCTGCGTTTATCCCTAAACCTAATCCCTGGTGTATGTATTTGTATCTGTGTTTATGGAATATGTTTCTATAAATGCAGCCGTGTATGTTTTAATTGGTTTAAAATTGGGTTTGGTCTTGGGTTGTTGGACATCCCTCTGTCCTACAGCAGAGTCTGACCTCCCACCACAACTCTGAAGACAAGAATTAAACTGATGTGGAGGAAAATTTGCATACCTGTGTAGTGCATCTGTTGTAGGTGGTAATCTATGCAACTTAGGTTATGTTAAGTCAATGTTTTTTTTGTTTTTTTTTATACACTGTGCCACAATGTATTTGCAATATGTAGATGTATATGTAGATCTTTCAAGAACTTTCACATGAACTCAGTCCAAATGATTATGATCTGGATTTTTTTCTGCAACTACCCCAAATGAAGAGGTCTTAAGTAAACTTTGTTTTCATCATAACCCTCTGGATTGCAGCCAGAGGGTTATGCAAAATATAAAGATTAAAACAAACAGGAAACAGTCCAGAACAGTAACTAAGATTTGATATTGTTAAGGCGAAAGCAATGAATTAATATTCATATCAGTATTGCCTTTTCCCTGAACTGTTTTCAGATTTCATCATTGTAACATGAAGGCTTGGTTCATGTCGGCACATTTTTGCTTCATAAAATGAATTAGCTGAATAAATGAGCCGTCCTGACATCCATTTGAATCAGGTGTGCTGCCTCACTGGAACATCTAATTCATCCAAAGCAGCAGTTCTGAACAACCAAGACTTGGAAGAAAATCTGATTCAGATGCGCCAGTAAATTTCAGCTCAAGCAGAAACTCAAACATTTGCAAACATTGTTATGTGCCTACCTAATGAGTATTAGTAAAAGCACTGGGCGAAATTCTGCCATCTCTTATGAGCATGTTGAAATGAGCTGTGTGGGTAATTAGATGTTCGCTTTGCTAATCAAGAAAAAAAAAAAAACACACAGAGTTGAATGAAATGTATGGCATATTTACACCTTTCTTTCAGTAATTAAGTCCAGCCTTTAATGTTTCCTTGACAACAGTGCACATGTCCCATTGTGAGGCTAGACTTCTACATATGAAATACCCTCAGCAAAAGATTATTTAGCTGAAAATTACACCGAGTCATCAGTTCTTCATCATTTATTTGCTCTTAATAAAAGGTTTGCAAACAATAAAATGAAATACATTCAAAATAAAATTAAAAATAAAAGCTTTTGTTCGCTTCAAGTCAAATTGATTTGTACAACACAATTCAGCAACAATGTAATTGGAAGTGCTTTATATGACAAAAACATATCACAGTGAATAAGAAAAATAAAACAAAAAAAACATTATGGTGGTTTCCAGATTTCAGACCTGATCATGTTTCTAGCTGGAACTCTCTCCCACTGGAGCTACATCGAGTCTTAAGAAGCAGTTAAAGACAATTATATCAACAGGCTTTTAACTAAAATAAAATCATTGTGATGCAATTTGTTATTTTAATGTCTCCGATAGGTGCTGTACAAATAAATTTTACCTAGTAGTTGAAGCTGTGCGCTCCCCCCGATTGTTCCTTAGGGTCCTAAAAATAATTATTCTGTTTTTTTCTCTTTTTCTAATTAGCTAAAGGAAGTTATGGTACATCTGCTTGGTGCTTAAATGGGTTCATTGTCACCTGGCGATACTGTCATGTAGAGCCGTGTGTGTTATCTTATTTTGGGGGGAATAAATATAAGTATTAAGACAAATGTGTAAACCTGGACGGATTTATTTCACACACAGATTTTTAAAGACATTGTTTTTGGAGGAGAAAACGAGTTTTCTCAAATCAAAAGTAAAAATAATTAAATCTTGTCTGTCACATCCTCAGTTACTGATGGCAGCATTCAGAACAGCCACTTGACGTAACAAAAAAGCCCAATAAAATAAATAGAGGTTTGTGGTTATTACAAGGTAACACATGAAAACATTCATGGAGCATGAATACTTTTACACCATATTGTAAGTCAATACTATACAAGCACTGGGACTATTGGTATGCAACGAAGGACGTAAGGATTCGAGTTCAACATGAATCTAAAGGTTATACAAATCAAACTGAATGGGTCAGCGTCCAATACTGGACATGAAGAAAAAAAACATCTTTGAAGCTACTGCAGCAAAGGTAGTCAAGAAAAGAGTAAACAAAATTTCAACTAATTTTTCAACCATTAAATGTTTTTCATGGTTGGAAAACATTTCATGGTTATTGTGTATATATTGTGTATATATACACAATATATATTTGTATTGTACAATATACAATATAAATATCGTTTTGTATTGTATATTGTATACATATACAATTTATATTTGTATTGTATGAGAACAATACAAATCATCTGAGCTGTTAGCTGAAGTTTAGCAAGCTCTCAGATCGGTTGCCTTTAACTGCCATTAACAGAAAATAACTGCTCTTGCCGTCTCTGCTATAAATATGCTTGTAACCATGTTTGCTGCTACGTCAGTTCATTCACAGGCTTCCTCATACTGACAGGAGCAGACCCTGGCAGATGCACATGATGAAATAAGAGGCATATCATTTAGAAAATGATTGAATGAAAATGGTTTCTGTTTGATTTTAACCTCAAGAAGCTTGTTTGCACTGCACCAAATGTTCACACCCCCATGTAACTTCAAATCTTTCACCATGAATGTTCACCTGACTTTGTTTGAAGTCAGCGAATCACCCGGGGGTCAAAAGGAACACTCTGCATTATGATGAAATCTTGACACATACGCAGAAACGCACTGATATGCAAATGCTTTATGAAAGAGTTCTAGCTGTGGGCAATGGAAAAGTGATAACAGTGCAGCTCTTTAATCTTTATAAGTTAGGTTGTTTTTCTTTTGTATCTCGCTGTCGTACTTCAGGGCTTCTACATGAGATGTCAGTCTCTTCTCACATGCAGCTCACCTGCTAAATATCACTGTCTTTAATGAAGTAAAACATTTTACAAGTGAAATTATGCAAATTTCACTTTGTGCATATTTTTTATTGTATTTTTATTTTTTTTTAGTGTGTTTGTTATCTTTTTATGTAAATTGGACTTTGAGTCTGGAATAAAGTCTCTCTCTATCCTCTCTCTCTATCCTTCCATCTGGGTATTTCCTGTGTCTAGAAACAGTCCAAGAGTAAAAAAAGAAAAACTCAGCCGTTTTTGGAAGTATGTCGATGGTCCGCTGGTGTCTGCAAAACGACTTGTTTTAAAAACTGCTAAATTGTTGCGTTATGATTGTTTTGCCCATCAACCCCAAACGAAGGCCAGCCACTTGCCTGGCAAACCAAGTGAAACTCCACCTACTTCATGACAAGACAACACTAAGCTTGTTCTGCTGGTTTTACCACTGCACAATGGCTGCTGGAAAAGGAAAATGTGTTACTATCAGCTTCAGTGTCAGTAGTACAGAGGATGTGTCCATGCATTTTCCCTCAGTCACGTAAAACAGCTGCGTGGCTTCATTTTATTTTTGCTTGTAATATCCCTGCGATGTTGTCAAAGAAAGCTTAAGAAGGATTCCCTTGAAAACTACCAACATTACACGGCGAGATTTACCAAATACTTGGACTGTTTTCTGTGAATAACTGAAATTTGCGATCCACAGAAAAATCAGCCCATCCGCATATTGATCCTTGTCAATCTGCGGATTGACGAGGATCCAAACTATGTCTTCATGAACATCTAAAGACAAACTCATGGTAAGGGCTTATTAACCAATAGCCTACTGTTATGGTGTGATATTGTTGTTAACTGTAGCATCTTTTCAGACATTTTTTTTGCTACATTTTATCTATTAGCTAGGCTACAGAGTTGACAGCAGAAGAGTTAGAGGGGGCTCTGGACGGAGAGCTCCTGGTCGATGCTTTGAAGCTCCAGTGGAATGGCTGTTCTTTAGGTCAGAGTGTTTTGTGACTGGCAGAGACTCATTGCCTCAGGATGGCTGTATCTTTATGGTCGGGTTGTCAAGGCAATGAACCCTTAGCCGCAGAGGCACAACTATCAATCAGTGCTTCTTCACAACCATCTCAGAAACAACTACGCAAGTATGAAACCTGGAAAACAAACCCACACAACAGCCATAGCCACTGTTCAGCAAACAGAATGTCTTTCTTTTTATGTAAATGTCTCAAACTCTCAAAATAGTTTTCTTTCTATACACCATGAATGTCTGAAAAGCAAACATTCTTACTAGAAATGTAGAATGACAACCTTCATGAAAATGTAAACAAAATGTAAAGGGAAAATGTTCTCTTTGTTGTGTGTCCAACAAGAATCGCATTGTCACAGCTTCCTTCTGTGTAAAAATCAAAGTTTGGAATGAAAAAGGATCAGGGTGGGTTCCCAGGTGGACCAGTCAATGTTTTGACAATTTACCCACAGCACAGTGCCATCATGGCAGCAGGCTGTCATTTCCAGATATCCTCCTGAGGCTCATTTAGGTCTGTGTCTCTCCTGCATTTCCTTTTCTTGTTTGTGATATTCTCCCTTTTTCTGCATCCATGTCTCATCTTTTTTTCTGCTGCTTACACATCCCACAGGTTCCTCTCTTCTCACTCGCTTTTCCCTCTTTCGCCTTCATGTTTTTATGAAACTAGAGTTAGAAAGAGAGCGGGCTCCTGCTATGCTGTTTGTCTCCTTCCACATTGAGACCCCCTCCTGTGCTTTTGAGTTCCTAAAGAGGCAGAGATGTCTAACACACCTTAACATAGCTTATCACAAGAGGTTCTCTTTTTGTCTGCATTCTGAAATAACATCATAAGCTAAATTCAGACCAGAGTGGCAGCTCAATGAGTCACCAATTAGAAAGCACATAAAAATAATCTGTCCTTTGATTCAGTTTTAGTTTAGTTTGGGAAAGATTTTCCATGTGTGCAAAGTAATGATCTACTTGAAAAAAAAAACAACTCATGCATAAAGGACGTATTAAATAACTCCTCCTGCATAATGCACTGCTAAGTCATATTGATACTATGCAATATGATTTTTAGATATTGAAAATTTCAAAAAGAACTTTGAAAAACATCCCTTCAGTTACTAAACAATAAAATCCCAGTGATACTGATGCAGCTCAGTAAATTAGGATCTCATCAAACAGTTCACTTGTCCATGCAATTCAGTTGAAAGTAAAACTTGTTTGTCATATAGACTCATTACAAACACAGTGATATACCTCCAGTGTTTATTTCAGCTAACTTTGATGATTATTGTTTGATGATGAAAGCGGTTGAATAGATCTAATGGGCCACAGATCAGAACAGTTTCAACTGACCAGATAGTCACAAAATGAGAAACATTTTCAATTCATAAATCATTCTGGCTGCTAAATTAGTCAATAAATGAACATATGAGCTCAACAACAAATATATTGTTGTTAATCTGTTCTTCAACCATCTTATTGGATCAAAGTTCTATTCTATCCATTCATCTTTCCAGAGTTTCAGGAACACCTGATCATTCATGGAGCTTTTATAGAAATGTGGAAAAGTAGACACTGACATAAGTGCTGTTGCTACATGTTTAGCATCGAGATGCTATTTTAAGCTTGAATAGCTTCTCTGATAGGCTAACTCCTTTTAGCACAACTTGAACACAACAATAGTCTTTTCCAGCGTCCGATCAGATCGTTTTTTTAAAGCAGAAGTTTAGCCCCAGTGGGACAAGATAAGCAGCTTTGTCATTCATCGCTGTTTGTGTAATTTTCTTGTGCCAAATTTATGGGCCCAACACAAACATGCAACTATAGAAGGTTCAGTCTGGAACCTTAGTATGTAAAAAAAGTGATTAATAGCATTAACATTTTTAAAGCATTAAAATCTATGTATATAATTAGCATCAACGTGTTAAAACATGATGCATGTGCTTGCTTTTTACATGAGGCCCCTGAGTCTTTTGAAGACTCAGGGAATACTCCATTTCCCAATGGTGTATTCAAGAAGAAATACACCATTGGGAAAGACGATTCTGGTGAAGCAAAGATTCAGTGCAGTCAGCTGGCTTATTCCAGCAGATCAGCTTCAAATTGCATCATATGATCACCTGAATTAGAGTATAGTGTATCCGGATTATAATGGGATAGAAATGAACTGTGTGTAGTTAGATTACAGACTGGACATGAATGCATTGGATTAAAATGGATTTGGATTGATTTGATATATAATTGAACAACCCTGCATCATAAAGTTCATGTTTGCTGTTCACTGGAACTATATATATATATAAAATCCAACTTTAAATTAATGTTGTTCTATGAGTTTATTATTTCTAGCAATTTTAGCACTATTTCCCTTTGAAAAAAAAAAATAGATTAAAGAACTTGCTAAGGTGAGCATTTAAAAAAGGAGATTTTCTTCCCTCCGTTAGAGTTCTTGGAAGGTAGATCTATGGCTGGAACGGAATCCTCCAGGGACGTTTAAAGCTGCTAGCACCTGCTGCTCAGACCGGCATTGATCAGAGGGACGCCGCTGTGGCAGACAGCACTGTGCTAAAGTAATTACCTGTGGGCTTCACACGGCTTCACTCTCCAGGGAGCTGCGTTTAAGTCTATTTGAGCATACGTGTACGCATACACATTCTCAAGTAAGTCATTGCTTGCGACTGTAATTGAAAATGGATGTCTTTGCCTCTGCTTGCTCCTTCATAGAAAACTACATTACTGTCTCACTGCCTAGCTTATTACAAGCTTTGGTAATTACCCAGCTGGGTAGTCAGAGGACAGTCAGAGGGACCGGGAGGTGGATGAGGGTAGGTGGATGCATGTTGGTTGAGGAACTCGCTGACTGATGCTTTTAGGTTTCATCCTGATAAGGAAAAATGAAAACATTAGATCCTCGTTTATCCCTTTCCCACAGCCAGGACTATGCATCGTTATACAGAATGAATATTATACTACTAATTTTATTTCAGACCATTTTGAATAAAGTTTATAGTTAACAGATAAGGTTAAAGTCTGAAAAAAGAAAAAAAATGAGAAAAATTGCACTTTTCTTTTCCTTTTGCCTTTTTAAGAGCATTGCTCTACCAAACATGTACATTTCCTAATAAAGCCTCACATGTTAGTGCAGTGATCTCTGACTTTGGAGACTCAAGTGTTTACCAAATGGTCCACAATTTCCTAATGCGAGCATTTGGATGAGTGACTGGGTTTCAGCCATCTTAACAGCCTGTATTCCCTCTGGCTGCAGATAAATTAGTTTCCACTGTAATTTGCACTGAGCTGTGCAAAACGACTTCACCAGCTTTTTGTTTATTTATACCCGGAGAGCGGGCGAGGGCAAAAATTATGCGAGGGAAATTCCAAGTGCTTTCTAAAAAGGAGGAGTGGGAAGAGCTAATTACTGGGAAACTTTGGAACCTACTTTTACTTCTAAAGAAACTGAAATTAAACCCAAAAGACTATCGGCCAACTATAAGGTGGATTATTATCAAGCAGAAACTAAACGTCAACTCAGAATGTGTCAAATTCATCAGTCGCTTTTAAGGAGGAAGGATTTGATGGAGGTACGTGAACACGACAGGCAGCAGAGACATGTTTTCTGACTGCATTTCTTGTCAAGAGCCTCCAGCGCCATTCCTCATCATTCCAGCTGATTCGTTGTCACGGCAACTCTCACCAGCGTTCAAGGCTGATTGCCCATACACAACCTTTTAATTCCTGTCTCACTGTCCTGTCACACTTCAGGAACAAACTCAAACCCATCAACTCTTACAACACTGACATTTGTTAGTCTTGTCATGTCCTAACTGCAAGGTGGAAGAAATGATGGATGATGGGTATTACATAAGGGAGAGGAAAAGGAAAGCATACCTATATGTGGTAGAGAGAGCTGAAAACAGTCTCCAAAGTACCAAATCTTCTCCAGATGCACACAAAAAACGTGTCTGCTGTGCCTGAGGATATTTACAGCATGTCTACTTCCTCCATTGTGGAAATGCAGCATAACAGCATTACTATCAGCCTGAGTTTCACTCATGTCAAGTCGTTATGGGAAAGCTCCACTGTAAATGCATTTCAGTTTATCCATGACTGAAAGATCAAGAGAGCAGCAGGAGTCTGAGAAGCTCACACAGTAAACTGTGAGTGAATATCGGATTAAAGCTCACGGTTCTTACAACTTATCTGTCAATGGACTTGAAGACAGATTCTATGATCAAGCATAAATATGAATGTGCTACCAGTCTGCGATTTCATTCTTTAATTAGTCATAAAATATCCTGGATTTCCTGGCTTGGATTACTGTTAATAACTTATAGGTACATTATACAAATAGAGATACTCTGTCTAATGCATGATTATAGTTTAAACTTGAAGAGTTGAAAAAAATGAAGAGATGTTCATGTGTTCAAACTGCTGTACACAAACACAGTAGGTATATTTATCTACTGTACTGTTCAGGTAAGAGACAAGAGGAACCATCTAGAGTCAGCTCACAGCTTCAGCTATTCCAGCTGGAAAGTAGAGATCAGGCTGAAATCTGGGTGTAGTGATGAACTCTGACCTGAAGCCAGTTACAATGTTGGCCTTCTATCACCTGAAGAACATTTCCAGGATTAAAGGACTGATGTCTCAGCAAGATCTAGAGAAACTCATCCATGAGTTTATCTTTATTCTCATTGACTGAACTACTTTGCTGCTGAAATGAGCTTTACTAAACTTGATTGACTGATTAATGCTGTTGCAATTTTGCAACTTGCAAAATATGCTGTTGCTTTTTCTTATATCTCACAGATTTTTATAAGTTTTTCCCCTAAAAATACTTTTCATAGTCTGTTTCCAAATCTGCTATAGATGTTGCATTGACTAAAGCATCTTGACAGGAATTTTTGGAACATTTCCTCATCTGTCAGCTGACTTTATCCCTATTGATATGATTCAGACTGCAAATCTAAAATGTTTTCTCAAGACAACGAATCAGAAAACAAGGAGAAGGAAGTTTCTTTCAGAGAATTTGAGATATCTGACAAATAAAATGAGCTATCTCCAAAGACTTATGAACACAAAATGTCAACATCAGGGATAGATTGCTATGGTTTTTACACTGTGGACTGTGAAGCTTTGCGACAACATACAATGCAACACACCTTAATGTAGCTGGGCTACAAGCTTAAAGAGAGAAAGGGTTGAGCAAGAAAATAAAAATCTGAAATAAAACCATTCAGCTCATCAGTTTTAATTTCAATAAAAGATGAGGAAGATCACATGCGTGATCAAGACAAAGAGGACTCAAACTAATGGAACCCTGGATGGAACTCAATGAGCCAAGAGAGAATTTCCAACAGTATTGGCCAAGAGATGCAGATTTTTCATTTGTTTAACCTGCACCTGTCCACAATAACAGGATTGTAAGTAAAAATGTAAGTTGTGGAGAATTAGACCAATGGAGAATCTTGTAGAGGTTAAGACACTCTACAAGACTAAGAACTAAGGAGACGTTTCATTGGAGACAAGGTAAATGTCTTGCAAGGTGTGTGAAACCACCAATTGAAAAAAAGAATGTCTTTGCTGCACTTTATGTCTTACTCAACCTCATTATGTTTGTAGATGCATTCCCTCCAACCTGCTGTCAGTACTAAGTAAGCTCTGCACTGATGGAAACATAATTCTGTTGTTCTACAAAGTTTGATGTTGTTCTACAAGGAAATGATAGTAAACACACATCTCAAAAATGCAAATGAATCACTGAATAATGTTTACTCCCGGGTGAAATCTGAAAACATAAATTTGTCACTGCCAATAAATAAATTATTTATTTCGTTTGACTTAAAGGGGAAGTATTATGTGTTTTCCAGGCACATAGGGCTATTTGATGGCACAATCAAGTAACTATGTCAAATTCAGTTGTCACAAATATAATATAGATAATAAATATGATGTAAAAGAAACTTTACTTTGTAATTTAACACCTTGAAGTTGGGTTCTGTGTCTTTAAAAAGTTCTGCTCTTTCTGAAACTCCGCTTTCAGGAAGTCATCACAACATGGCTCCTCTATTAACACTAACTAAATTTTTATCAGTGTTGCACTGAGTAATACCACCAGGTGTTTGCTAATTGCTACTGGCTAGTCTGAAGGAACTGAGTCAGGGCTGCTCTGAGAGGCGGAAGCTCAGAAACTCTGTGGAGGAGCTGGGCCTTGACGAGGTGCCAGGTAGAACCAGGTGTTCATCACAGCTGAACTGTTGCCATGGGAGGCAAAAGGAATATTGTAACTCGACAGAAAGCTAAGAAAATGGTAAATGGCTACAGAGGACTCATAGCCCTTCACACCTCGTTCCGTCATTCACCTTTTCACACGCTACTGGATAGCAGCCACATCCCCTCTGACCTCACCAGCAGGCAAGGCAGGAGAAGGTTTGCCCAAATACACAACAACAAATACAGACAGAGCCGAAATTGAACCGGCAACCCGCTGATGGCAGGACGAACTCCTACCACCATCACCACAGTCATCCCACATTTTTTTTTGATGTTACTGAAATGTGAACTGTTGAGCTTTTATGACTGGAGTGATGCTCCTTCAAACTACTGACATTATGACAATAAAAAGGATATGACACATGTCACAGCTGCTGTGCTGCAGAGAGTTTACATCAGCTTTGGCATTTAACCGTAGACAAACCTTTCAGTCACAGTAACCTAAATAGTAAATTATTAGATTTTTGGCAATGTATAATGCCAAAAATATGTATATGCCAATAACAATATATTGTTATTGCAAAAATGTCAACCCTTTTTTTTAACTACTTATACACATTAAGTAAATTCCAAACACTGGGCACAAAAGCCAAAGTTAACTTTTACTTAGTGCTTTGATTACCTCATAAGAAACCGTTCCTTGTCAGTAGAACAGCCTGCAAGTTGTTCTTTTGCATCAAACCACAATCTTTACTCAACTTTGAGTAGGGGAGTTTTTTTTAACCAAACAGGTTCCAATGCTAACCTAGGCTTAGTACAAACGTACAGCAGTACTTTCTGTTTCTGTTTGCAGATGTTGCTTATGTGATTTACTGGCCTACTAAAAACCTTTCCTATGTATGAGGAAAAAATGCCAATTTCTTTACGCTTTATGCATTAAAATTTATGCAACTAAATCAAAATTAATGGGTTCAGGCCTCTGATAAGCACTGGATTGGCATCGTCTCCCTTCGTTGTGCTGATTATCTCTGGCTGATGCTCCCTAATGACGTCTGCATCAGATGCAAAGCTGCATGCAGGAGTTGCAAAGAGAGGTGACCTGTGTTGGCTGCCAGTCATAAATAATTTCATTAGCCTAATTGTTAATAGTTTAAATACTTGGAATAATAGCCTCTCTTTCTGCAGACAACATGCACAGCACACTGGATGCTGACACATAACGTCAAATGATAATCTCTCCATACCTTACAAAATTACAATATAGAAATACTATGCAATTATCAAAATTAGAAATGTTTTACTCAAGACAAGAAAGTAGGAGGAATTAGAGGGCTGGTTACTGAGCACCATAACATTCATGTATTGAAACATGGGCAGAACTTTAACCAGTTCCTTTAAAAGTGACTGGATTATTTGAATTAAGTCAGAATTGAAGATGAATAACTATTATATGTATAGATCTGTATATTACCATTATCAACAACCTGACATGTCCAGTTGATACACAAGTCAAAACATCCACAAGACATGTAAAGTCTCCTTTTACAGAAATGCCTGTCTCCATTTACTCTTATTATATTGTATTCATACTGTGCACTAAGACAAGACGTCTCCTCATTGCAGACATGAAGATTTTTATCCCTGAAATGAAATGACCATTGTCTGAAAGATGGCTGCCATTAGTCATCTAAGAGATTCTGAAGCATTTTGAGTTTCTGACCCTTGTAACTACTTGGAAGCCTCTTGCCACTCAGCATACTGTCGACATTCATCCAAGGAGTGTTTATTTCAGGCTAGACTCTCACTTAGTGGTGAGACACTTCCCTCTGTTATCTTGAAAATGTGTAAAGACTTCAAGGACTCTTCATCCTCTCTCTCTTCTTTTGACTTGGTAAAATAACAAATGTCCCCATGTTTTCCCTCTGAACGTCCTGCAGCTGCGTAATCAATTGAGTTGATGTTTCCTGCATTGTTTCCCCTTTTCGTCATAGCTGCATTTAGCAGTAGCAGATGCAGAAAACCCCAGAGCCCTGTACCTGGATTTGGAAATCCAAAGTTATCCTGTTGTTAAAATACCACATTTTATATAATTATATATCCATGTTGGTATTTGCTTGTTGTGTCAGTTAGTGGTACCTCCTGCTTGTGTTGTTTGCATGTTCCCTATGTTGTCATTGGGCCTCTTGTAGTCTCCTGTCTTCAAGTGTCATTTTCTATGTAATCACTCTCCCTGTATACTCAGCATGTCCCTCCATGTCTAATACATTATAACTGAATCTTCCTTTGCCTTTTTATAATTTTTTCATTATGTGTGGATTGTCAGTTTGTAGGGAATGTGGCCCAAACTCCAACTGATAACACGCATGGGGGTTATACATGGGATTTTTTTTTTTTTTGCCTTCTTAAGATCTCAGTCAGCCGTTGCCTGCCTACATTTTCATGATGTTTGTTAAAGATTGTGAAGTAAAGCCTGGATGTTACTGTTGTTGATCTTCAACCACTACTGACAAGCTTCAAGTTTGCAGCTCACGTGACATGGAAGAAGCTAGTAAACTTCTAAATTCTTCAAGAGTTTACATGAGGTTTTTGTGTAGATAAAAGTAAAATTAATTCCCCAGCCCACAAACACAAATGTGTATTTTTTGGCGCAGGCAGTATTGACTGCAGCAGCAATTCTAATCGCTTTTTCTTTCTCTTTTTGCGCAAAGTTGTTAAAAAGGCTTTTTCCATCTCATGAATAGAAAAACTAATCAAATTTCAAAAAATACTGTATTCAAAAAATGCATTTTGAATAAGAGATAATGGTACAAAATATAATGAAGAGACAAGGAATGCTTTATTGAGTTTTGAAAGCAGGACTGATTGTGATTTAGAGAATGCAAATTCTTACATCTGTTCTCCTGAACCAGTCTATGAACACTTTTCTTTTTTTAATTTTAGTCAATGTGGAGCTATGAAAGTTTTTTGATGTGAAGTTTCACAGAACACCCCATGTTGTAATGAAGCTGGCTCTAATAAGGACTGAGGAATGAATACTGGGAGTTCTCCTGCAGAGAGGTTCAATAGTTACAAGCCCTAGAATATGGCAATTAACTACACTGAAGATTAAAGCTCTCATCAAAGCTTACTGAGCTCTAAGTAGCAGACAAATCTCATCATAACTTGTTGGGAGGAGATGGTGTAAATCAGGCCTTCATGGGCATAATGCTGCAAAGAAGCAACCACAATCAGAGGAAAAGAAACCAGGGCTTTTTGTTGTACATATGAGAAAGTAAGAAAGTAAAAACAGTACATATATAGATGAATAAAGTTTCAATCATCCAACTCTAATGCTTGGATCGAGTATCACTCTCTTATTAATAAATACTATTTGTGTGATTTAATATTAATATTAAGTGCTGTTTTTTTTTTTTTATTTTTGCTCCATTCCACTCAGTCGTTTCAGCTTTCCCTAAATTGCATGAAGGTGACCCATATTTTCTTAAATTCAATCAATTGTTACCATAGTTACAAATCATAACTAACCAGAAGTACAGCACAGCATCCAAAAGCAGATGGAATAACTGTCCGAAGGCGCAACGCCTAAGTCCAAAAAGAATTATGAACAAGTCTGCAAAGCTGTGCAGTTTTAGGATCTGGAGTTACCCAACCAGGATCCTGACTTATATATGATTGAAAATCATTGAGGTAGAAAAATAAATAAATAAAGTTAAAGTGATGGCAGGGTCAGGTTCCTGTCTCAAAGACTTGGGGTCCATCACCAAAGATTAATTATCAATTTACCAGTGGAAACATGATAGAATCTGCTGAAGAATCATTGGAAAAGTTTGATTGTTGTAATACTTGTAACACGTTGTAACATGTAATATCTGTTGTCAATTGGCTTCAAACAAATAAATTGAACTGTATGTATCAATGTATTTTTTACTGCACCTTGTGCTTTACAGCCACCTAAGTCAAGCAAACTGAGTATGGAAAAAAACAAAAACAATCCAGATTTATGGAACTGCCCGTGTGCATGAAACCAAGCTCATTTGCTTTACACGTCCCAATCAATGTGAAATTGAGTGCACACTCCTCCCTTGACACTCCTCCATTAACAAATGCAAATCGATCTAAATAAGCTCTCCATGTGTGATTCTCCTCGCTACACAGTCTGAAGTCCTTAATGTGTAAGTTGGAGGCTCTTCTAAAATGGGGCATTTACTCAACATTCATTTATGTTTTTATTGGCAAACATAGACATCAATCAGTGATGTCCACCACTTATGTTCGTGACATACACACACTGTTTTGTAAATGAATGCAGATGTGCTCTGAGGAAAGACTGCAGCTGCAGTTATTAAACTTTACGCATGTGTTTATTCACAAACATTCTGTTTTGTGACCTGGTGCACTCAGGGGCTTTGTAGACTCTTCTGAACTTCAAAAATCCTGCCAGCAAAAACAGGAAGCCATTCAGTTTGAGCATTTACTGAGAAAAAACCCAAAAACAAGATGATGTCTTCATTGTGCTGACAAGAAGATCTTCATTCTGATCTGGCGCCAATGTAGCAATTTACTTCCTGTTGATTGCTTCACTTACAGAACAACGAGGTCACAAGTCAGACTATGGTTAATAATGGGAATCGGAGCCCAGACAGCACACCTAGGTGGGCCCCACATGGGAAAAAAGAGGGCAGACCATACAGGACCCAAATAGGTTTGTCCGGGGTTTTCATGGTGGCCCCACATGGGTTTGCCCATGTAGGCAGTGACCCTACATGGACAAACCCCTGTGGGTCCCATATGGTCTGCCCTCTTTTTTCCCATGTGGGGCCCACCTAGGTGTGCTGGCTGGTCGCGCTAGACTTTTTTGTTATCCGTCATCTTGAGGAGAGCATTAAAAAAAAAATCGACCATGTACTATTTTTACCCGTCAAATTGTAATCATACTAACATAGGCTATTTAGCCGCATTTTTATGCGGTTTAGTTAACATTCACCAAGTTGAACCGTGAGTCCAGATCCCATCACATATAAAGCAGAAAAATGCTTCTAACTTTTTCTCCGTAGTGACACAAACCACTGACAGTGGCTCCAATAACTTATAATAAATTAAACGACTCCACTTAAATTACAAGCGCTTCACCTGCTGCGGTCTGAACGCACAGCCTCTCAAATTCCTCCTATTCGCATCTGCACAGAAATCTGCGCTGGTTCATTAGTTAGTTGGATCTGCTTGATAAAACCGATCAATTGGACACCGCAAGCTGTTTACCCTGTGCTGTCCGGGCGTGGCTTTTACGGGGATTTTTTTTTTCTTTTTTTGTTGCGTGGTTTCGCTTCTCCGAAATGGACAGATGTTACATCTGCCGCGCTCCTCCAGAGCTCCGCTCTCCTTCTGAGCGCAGGAGGGTCACGTCTTCCAGCTTCGTGTGTTAAAACCGCAGAGTGAGTTAAGTTTAATCCTTCGAAGCGGCAGAACCGCGTCCGCATTGGTTGTGCAGCGCACTGCGCATGTTACGGTCTAATTAACTTCTGCATCTTTACTTATTTCCTCAAGATAACCTGGATTAGCTTAACATTGCATTCTCTTTAGTTTTCTCTGGTCTGTAATGGAGACCTGCATTAAAGGCGCCATTTCAACCAAAGGTTTGGAATATGCTTCCTAACCAGATGCTCTTCAACACGCTGTCAGCTCCCGGTAAGAAAGACTCATTTAGTTCAGTGTCCATGAGATGATTTTCAGAAAAGCCTTCTGCAGTTAGGAGCCCCAGTATGGCCAGTGGGTAGGTAGAGGCAGCATCCAGCTGTTCACCACTTCAGATGGGTCAAAACACCAAGAACCTAGACAGATAAATACTTTATCTATGATAAGCAACTGATGTGTCAGTCTTGGAACAGAAAATCCCCCCAGTCACTAAATAAAGACTTTTCACATTTGAAATACACTCCCATTCTACTACTAATAATAATAATATAATGGAAGTTATAATAATAAAGCCATTGTTGGTAAAAGTATTTTATGCACAACTGCATGAAAACATTAATATGAACTTGCAAATTTGCAAACATGACTGTCCATCATGTGTCTGATGTGTACAATGCTTGTTTTTTGATCAACAGTTTCACTGCCGACCCTTTAGGTGTCACCAGAGAGACCAGTGACCTTGCAAGTCATGGAGCTGTATGGTCAGTTGATTATTGGTATATTAAATTGTTTGTATGGGAAATGGCACATTCCATGTTTTATGAGTGTGTACCCTTTAAACAAGAAGGCTCTGGTCTGGTTGGCAGCTGGTTTCAATGTTCTCCACTTGCAGACTGGGAATGACAGATTCCCATTATTTTGAAACCCTTTTCCAGAATATCTGTCAATCTATCTATCTTGCTTTCTCTGTGTGTGTACGTATATATTGTTTTGTTATCATTGGTGTTTTGTGTTGTTATAATATGAATATACATATTCTTAAATAAAGACTGTTAATTTTTTTTTAAAGTGAGGTGTGAGCCCCAATCACAGAGATAAACATCCTGACATTTCTGTTTTAACATTTTTTTAATTGATCTCATGCAATATTTAAATTTTGTGAGAACTTTGAATTTGGCACATCTTCCATTAACAAAATTACAAGAAAAATAGTCTTAAGCTATTTCATTTAATGTGTAATGAATCTATGAAAAATTTGTATCAGTTTCAAAGACAAAAAAAGTGGAACTATTCTGAGTTTTGGAATATACTTTAAGCACGATGTTAAAGAAAATGAAATTGCACAAAAGGCTGAGTAAATATATTTTTCAAATAAAGTGTATAAACAGATTGATTGCTGTATTCCAGCAACTGTTTTAAAGATGAACGAGTCTGTCTTGATGTTTAACACAAACATCATAGAAACCATGTCTGTTTTCTAACAGTCTGTGGTCAGAGAATGTGTATCATCAGAATGAAGCTCAGTGTTAATTTAGCAGTAGTCATATACTCTCAGCAAAAACATCATCTTTCTCTTTGAGTCTTTTTTTTTTCCAGTCTGTAAAGAAATGAAGTGAGGCGGAGAAATGTAATCACAGTCGTTTGTCTGTCTGCCTGACTAACTGTTTGTCAGCAGGGTTGCACAAATTCCATCAAGCCGCAACTCATGAAACATTATTTTGCCTGTCAGGACAGGCAAAATAATAAAAAAAAAAAAAAAAAAAATATATATATATATATATAAAAAAAAAATAAATTAATTCCCTTCTCACCCTCTGCGGGGGGTCCCTT
>CAEGAE010053856.1:0-35053 GCA_903067095.1 Girardinus metallicus
AGATAGATAGATAGATAGATAGATAGATAGATAGATAGATAGATAGATAGATAGATAGATAGATAGATAGATAGATAAGCTATTCTCTCAATCTATTTAAAACCTGATACAATTGAATAAAAACACCAAAACCTAAAATTGGAAAACATTTCAAAAAACACAGCAAAGACATGATAATTAGAAAAAAAATATAATTCATGTGGCTATTTTTATATTTCAGTCTACAATATATAAAATGTATTTTGGGAATTCATGTAGCGGCAACCCACATTGTAGATCAGGATTGAAAGTAAAATATTAACAAAATAATAATCATAAAGTAAATAAACATTCGTGATCATTTAAAAGCATCGAAACAAGCAGAAGTTATCTAATAACATAAATAGAAATATTTTCTTCCCTCTTGAACTATATTTTTCTGTGAGCATAAATGCAAAATAATTTAATGAATGAAAAAATGTGTCATGTGTAGTGATTGAATGTCTTGCTCAAATTAGTGTAAATGTTATCAAAACAGTAAATCTACACAATACAGACTGTTGTATTTCTTACTGCTCTACAGCTGCACGTTTTACATGATGGCTAACGGTAAATACTCTTAGGTTTCACCAGTGCGTTTATAAAACAGTTTCTGATTTAATGGAAGCATAAAACCATGAAAAATATACTTTGTTTTGCCTTATTAATTTTTATTAATAATGATTTTGTTGTGTAATTTTGTGATTAAAATAAATAATACTGGAGCAATTGCCACACTAAAATATATGAAAACAGAAATACTTTAATTAGGTTATTACTACACTAAATATTTTTATTCTCTAAGTCACAATATCTCATCATTGAAAGGCCTCCTGGTTGCATCAGTTGCTTGCAAGCCCCTTTATAACTTTTTTAAAATAGAAGAAAATGTAAGATATGGTATATATTTATTTAAGATCCCAACAGACAACCTGCATTTCATAATTTTACTTATTGTAAATTATTTTTGTTTCTATGTTTTTTCTTTAACTTTGCTGACATTGGCCTGAAAAACAAAATTAAATTCCTTAATGAGTAATGACGAATGTTTGATGGCACAATTATAAAGATTAACTTATAAATTTAAGCTTGCATATGCATTATTACTTGCATTAATTTACAGTTAAATCTCAGACTCTAAAGTCTGTTCATCTTTACTTTTTTTAGCATACTAGAAATGATGCTTTAATTCAGATCTTAGAAGCTTTATACAGGAGCTCTTTCAGTTTCCTTACTCTTGTCATCCCGAGTGTTGCCTCTTTCTCTATCTTACACTGACATTTCTCTGTTTTACTTTTTCTCTATCTTACACTTCATGGTGTGAGAGAAACATTCAACACCCTATGCTTGCAGGGACATAAAAGTTAAAAGCTGACTTAGTTTAAAGTGTGGTTGTGTGAAATATACTCAAGCCATGGAGCAAGTCCCACAGTCTTTCCAAAGAAGGGATTGGGACTTCCCCTATGTGTCTGCGTGTGTGTGTTCAGTATTTGTTTAGCATGACAGTTCTTATGCATGCACGTGTATGTTTCAGCATTCGATGGCATGAGTTAGCCCTATGTGTTCCTCCATGTGTTCCTCCATGTTGGATAGCAGCAGATTGCGTGATCAGAACAAAGCAAAAGAGCATGACAGAAAATCCCTCAATACCCGCCCTTTAAAAAATGCAGGAGGCCAACGCACGCAGAAGCATGTAAGGTAAAGGTATAAATTATAGACCAAAAAGTCTGCTTCAAAAAGAGGGAGAGATCCCCCACATGAGGCAAAAAACTTTACTGCATGTGAAGACGGAGCAGCTTCAGCTGCTGGGAGCTTGCTGGATTTCCTTCCTCCGTTTTTAAATAATGAGTGAGCACCTTTCTAATAAACGGAGCCTGCAGACCGCCGCTTGCAATTTTTGGCAACAAGCCAGGCTGGTTCCTGTATGCACAGGCCTGCATTTGCAGTTGAGCTGTCAACTCGCTCTTTCAATTTATAGTCTTCTTTTTAACATCTCAAAGCTTCATTAGTTAACTCTTAGCCACTGATTTATGTTGAAGAAAAATGAATGCTGAGAAGTTGACATAATATAATAAATAACATCCATTATGATATTAAATGTAACTTCATTTGCAATGTAAAAATAGCAACAGGAAAAGATAACTAAAAAGAAGCAACAAACAATCTTTGGACATGTCGAAAGAAAAAAACTCAAGCGAATAATAGACTGATGTTTTCAATTCACTTTTAAGAGTTTTAAATACTTTTATGGGCAATTATTAGTTTGTGTTTTTCTCACTTTTTAGATCTATTTTGTTTATATAAAAATAGTTTGACTAAAGTTTTTATTAAAACTTTACTTTTTCTATTCGAAAATAGTGAAAAACTATTTCATAATAATGACACAGAAATGCTTACAAAAAATATTGATTATTCTGAGCCAAAGAATTTGACCACCAGTTTATAGCAGAAGTTTCCTTTTTATTTCATTATTTTGATTGCTGTTAATTATATTTTTAAAAATTATTTTTCATTGTTTGGTTATTTATAATCACAGACTGTAGCTTTATTAATCAACAGATAAAGAAAAAAGATTTAGTTTGTGTCAGGTAAAACTCCATCAATTACTAATGGTCTTAACTAATCACTAATATAATGTTGGAATCTTTTCTAAATTCTGGTCAATTTTATGACAAAACTGTACATAATAATCCTCGCACTTTCTGAAACTCTGGCTGAGTATTACTCTTAAGCAAGTCCAGGCTATTGCATCAAAAGCCACTGCCATCTTTAATGTCTGAAAAATCCAAAAATCACGGAGAGGCTTTTCTTTTATGCTCAGAGAGACTGTGTTCTTTTTCTCGAAATGTGAACAAAGTATAACTTTTCCATCTGTGAGTTGGCTTGCGCATGTGCAGGAGGCAGGCTTCCAGGAGTCCTCTTTAAACTGTGCATCAAAGCATGACTAACGGGTCGACACACATAAGTGGGTCCTTGTGCGCCGCAACACAGCAGCATCATCACTGGGACTTAGATTTTGCCTATCATCACTCAGATATGGTCTGAAAAAATGTTGCTTCTCTGAATTTGACTGTCGACATACTGTATGAATTTGCAGCTAGTATTGGCATTGCTGGTGAAAATAATACTACAGCTGTTGGACTCGAAGCAAAGTAAAAGCAATCTATTGAACTGTTAGAAAATACAAATGATGACAAAAACACTCGTTCTGGAATTATGGAATTTAGAAGCATTGGTCCCTTAGAAAAATCTCTGCCCTGTACACAGTGTCCTGTTCCCAACCATCAGGATATGAGAATAATTTCTCTATCTCTAAATAAATTTAAACAGTTATCTAAGTAGCAGCTATTTGCTGGTTCAAATTGCAAAATAAGTATTTATTTGATCCAAAAGTGATTGAATTATTTAAGATTTATTTAATAATGCAGAGCAGGGAGGATGGGAATCTGAAAACCATAGCAGTGAAAAACTGCCTGCGAGCGCCAGCCACAAATACAAAACATACCATATATATTGTGCCGTTTGTTTCACATTTGAAGCAAGTCTAGTCCTTCCTGACATACAGTCTTAATTTTTACTGTTATAGCTACGCATCTAATAAATGTCCTATTACAAAGGAAAGAAATATAAATATAATAATTTTGTATATGAATTTCAATATACTGTTTTTTACAGGGCATTGTTAGGATATCACTAGCATAATATACGCTACTGTGATATTAAGTGAACAGATGTGTACAAACGTGGGGGGGTGTACACGTAGTGGTATTTGTCACTAAGCAGAAAAGGCCCAGTCACAGTAGACCTAAAGTAGACACAATATAACGTCCCATGTCTCTTGCACACATGCCCACAGTGTACTGGGCTATCTGTTTAGGTGAGTCACCACTTCTTAAAGCAGCAGTGAGCGGTTATGGCAGCAGCTTTAAATAGCATACTGCACGAAGTTGATCTGAAGACTAAGAGAGGCTGAGCAAGAGAGAGAGAGAGTGAGTGGGACAGAAAAATGGAGAGAGTTTCGAAGAGATGTGCGAGTTGTGCTGAGTGTGTCGTGCTGAGCTGGAGGGCTAAGAATCATCTCACATCCGTCATGGAGGCTGGTTGCAGGGTCAAACTCAGTACTGTGGCGAATGGCCCTGTTATCACACAGCTTTACATTCGCTGCGCTGCCTCTTCTCAAAGGCAGCAAAACACGGCTGGAAGACAACCAAAAATAGAGACGCCCAATTAGAACTGTTCCCAAAGCTTTGATGGAATTAGCAGTGAAAGAAGGCTTGCATAACCCACCCTCTCAGTGAAACGACAAAATGAGGAGAAAGCATATGCAGCGCTTGTCCTATTTACAGGAAACATGTTCAGGGTCACATTTTTGGTGTGTGGAAATGAAGGGGAAAACTTTTGAACAAACTATGCTTAGTGTTGGCTTTCCATTTGTTGTTGCTAGACATGTATTTTCTGACTTGTTGTATTACTTTATCCTTTTTTTGTTTGTTTGTTTGCATGGGAACAAGTGTTAAGTCTAAGTAAAAACAGAACACTGTAACACTTATAGGCTTAGCTAATATGCTGTGTACGTCCCCAAATGGGCCTTTAAAAATATAAAACAATTTAAAAGACAATAAAACAGCACAGAAAGATAAAATGTCATACATAGCACAAATCCTAAAATTTACTTAAAACAGACCATAATGAAACAAGAGCCATCATGGAGCCATCATGAGCTGGCTGTTAACCATGACTTCAAGACTGGTCTTCTTTAAGAAACTCCTTCAATCTTAATCTAAAAATGTGCCAGTCTGCAATCAGTTTCAAGTTCCTAGGTAAGGAATTCCATATAATAAAGGTTTGCACAGAAAAAGCTGTTTGGATGCACCATGAGTTCCTAAACCAACAGATCTGACAGAAACTATGAGATCACTGAGCACCTGAAGGGCCTGACCTTTCAAACATTTTAAGAATAATTATACATTACAATATTTGACTAATTTGTCAAAGTTTGTCATATTGAGAACATATATGGTATTAATGAAATCTAGCAGGTTTTCTGTCCAAAATTTTAATTGCTTGGTCATGTATCATCTTTAGAGTTTGTGAGTTGTGGTCAACAGGCTTTTCTGGATTTCTTGGAGGTCTGACCTGCTAAATATAATTTTGACTGATTCAGATTTGTTTTGTTTGTCATGGGTGGAATAGATGAATAAAAAGAAAATGGAACTGTTCGCTTCAGAGCCATGTGCGGCTCTCTAGCCCCTCATGCTCACAATACTACATACAAATATGTAGAAAAAAGAAAAGGCTTTAGCACTTCTTCTGTCTAAACAGCTGCACAAAAAGAATGACAAACGGCACAAGGAATTTGTGGATTTTGTTTATCTTTTTTGTACTCTTACATGGATTTCCTGGTCTGAATGTAGAATAAGCATTTTGCATGATAGTGCATTTTTACTCCCATTGCGAAGGCTTAACATATTTTTTAATCTGAATACTAAAAAAATTATAATGTTTGAAGCTATGACTGGCTGACATTTGTTTTGAAAGATATTAAGTTGCTTTTGTTTCATTTGATTTTTTTTTAAATATCAATTATTGTTTGTATCTACAAAAAAGTTAATATTTTTACATGACAGAAGCAACATTTTTTGTGCCCACTCAAGACTTTATTGATACAGTTCAGGATTTTTTTAAGTTAGGTTTTCCTAAATAAAAACAAACAAACAAACAAAAAAAGAAAAATAGATAAGTTCTTATTCTATTAATTGCATAGCATAATAATAACAGTGCAAAATAACTTTTTTATACAAAAAGTTATAACAGTGCTGTGTATCATATTCTACTTTCAATTCCTGTGTAAATAAGCAATGAAATAAACCACCCAATGCAAGAATTTAAAGATTCATAAATTCTATTTGCATAACTAATAAGCTTTTTTTACATCAGTGTTGAGGTCTACTTTTACCTTGGCCCCTTTCAGACTAATAGTTGAGAGGAAGAACTGTATAACGATTGTCTTGTTTTTTGTAGCATGTGCCATAACCCTGCTCTCCTAATAGCATGAGATGACATCTACTGGTGACTATACACCAATCACAAGTTTAAAAATGGAAAGTAAGTATTTATGGAGAGCTTTTTTTTTGCTTTGTTCAACCAGACAACAAATATATAAAATATTATTTTCTGCTTATAAGTGTCACTGAACTGAAGTATAAATCATAAAATAAGAAATAAAGGTGTATAACCAACACTTACGGGAACACTATAGCAATAATGGGTTAAGTCTGAGAGGGCTTTCCTGCTCCTGCTCAAGCACAAAGAGAGAGAGAGTAGTAAAAAAAAAGTTAAGGTTGCTGGGATCCTCATTCTACTCATGTTATTAAATAGGAATCGAAGGGGGTTTGGCCGTGGGTGAAGTGAGTCAGGGAGGTGGATGCTGCTGAGCATACCTAATCAGACAGGACAGTTGCTCCCTATTATAGAAGCAAGAACAAATAATAAAATCTGAAACAAGCTGTTAGCTGGGAATTGTTAGAGAAGCACCTGTTTTCTTTATTTTTAACATTGAGGAAACTCGCACAGAGGTTCAGATATCAGCAGTTTGTTTGGAAATATCTATTTAGTGAATCAGCATGGTGCTAATCTGTGCAGGTGTGTGCAAATGCAGCGCCAGCTAATTACACCGGAGGCCTCACAAGACTGAGCTCTTCAGCAGCTCAGAAAACACTCCACTCCCCTGCAACAACAATACATAAACTTTAGGAAACACTTTCACAACTTGGCACAATTGATTTCCTTCTTTCTTTCTGAAAGTGATCACAATGAAAACTTCATGTTCTTGCAGCTGGAAACTGGTTTCAAATGTGGAAAATCTAGGCTACCCAAACATACAGTAGGAAGACTGATGTAAGGGGAAAAACCAAGGAGAATGCTACGAGCTTGGAGTGAGCAGCATGCCAACCATTATCTCTTTCAAATTACACTCATGTGCACATAATTTGTCTGTATTTTGAGGAAAACATAATGCTTCCCGGATGGAGTTATTCATGTTATGAATCCTAAATTTGCTCTGCCAAAGCCTCTGAGTTGTTTGCGCATGCCACATGATTTGTGGGAACTTTGGAGTGCTTATAATAAAATAACATGAAATACAACTCAGATTTACCAATTAATAAAATAGTAATTGGTAAACACTTTATTTTAAAGTGACTCTCACTGAAGTTGTTAGTAATGACTCCTGGTTAGAGTCTGATGTCATTTTAAAGTAATTTTGTAGAACAGGGAAGTAGCTGGACAGACCCTTTGTTTTAATAGATTTTAGCTATTTAACTTAGTTTATTTTAGGTGGTATATAATTTTCGACAGGGACCATGTGCAGGAGCATTAATCAAAAAGATGGTTTGTCCCAGACTTTAGCTCTTTGGAGTCATTTCAATAAGAAAGCTCTCAAACATACAGCAACAACATAAAAACAGAAAACTCTACAATTCATACCAATATAACTCAAAATGTCATGTTCATAGCCCTGGGATATGACATATTAAACAAGATTACATGTAAAGAAATTCACAACAAACTGCTGCTATTTTCTTAGCGAATCTGTTGATCTTACCTCATAAAGTTGCATTGGTCAAAGCTGCTTTTTAGATAAATCCACATTGGTTGTAATTCATCAGTCTACTTTAATTTCATCAAAAGTTAAGTAAACTTTTGAAGTTTGAGTCAGAGTCTCAGTCATTCAATGTAATGTTAATCCTTTGTCAGGTTTTGTTCTATACATACTCCAAAGAAATGTGTTCTCTCTCTTGCGCTGCAAGATCAAAATGGCATCATTCTGTTCTTTCAGCTTGTTCTTAACACATCATCTGGGCAGAACGTTTTGTTGTGAGGTTTCTGGCAAGTATTATACACAAATGCTACACCAGGGGGATCTATGAGGATTTATCAGGACTTGACTTAAAGTTTTACTAATTATGACAAGGCTAGGCTAGAAAGAGCTTTATTTTTGTTTTGCCCAACTTAAATAAAGAACAAATTTGTTTGCTCAAAAAATATGTGTTGTCCCTTAGATGGTCTCTTCCTATGGTTTTTTGTTCAAAAATTATCCAGGTGGACCCATGGTTTGCCAATCTTTACCCCAATAAGTGATCAAATATATTTATTCAGTCTAAACCAATTCAATGTTGCATGATAATAAAATGCATGACTGAGCAAAATAACAAAAAACATTATTCTCTGAAATTGTTGATATTTCATATCTGCATCCCACAGATATGAAATGGTTACTCTAAATTGTTTCAAATTGCTAAAATTTGCCATATTGGGAGGTCTTTCTGACTAATAACTCCCCTCCCTCATCCCAACAACATACTTTAAGGAACCTCCCTTTAATTATCAAAAAATACAAATTTGTCATATTTTACAACCTCATTTCCATACGCAGTGCCTACATTCCCTTTATGATTTACAATTTAAAAAAGATAATATTGACATGTTTGAGATCAATGTCCTAGTAAGAGACGTGTGGAGGAACTCAACCACTTGACCTTTATTTGAAAAATTATAGACTAGAACAAGCAAACACACAATTAATTAGCACCAGCAGGGCTTCTATAAAACAAGACAGATATGCTGAAGCTAATAAATCTACAAGTGGTTGTCCTCCTTGCAGCTCTTTATGGAAGGAACCCTGAAAACAAATCATCTCTATGGCTAAAGGGAGTAAAAGTAACAGGAAAAAATCTGTGGTCTGAGATTTGTGATGCCACCCACTGATCTGCAACACTATCCAAACCGCCTGGCTGGGGTCTGAAAGAACTCAACAGTGAGTGACTTTCAAAGGACCGACTATTGCAAACATCATCAACAACCGAGTATCTTGCTAAAGAATACATTAGGCCCAGAAATGCAGTACCCTCAATATTTGTCTGATGGATTGGGTGGCCATTCATCTTCAGGCTACAAGGGACAGTGTGGGAATAAATCAAACATCAAGAAGCCTGAGACTATGACTGTGAGAGATTTTACTCTAACAGGTGTGAGAGGAATATACTGCAAAAACATTAAAGTGCTTTGAACAGGACGTGTCTTTTGACTTATCACACAGAATTGGCATAGTTAAAGGTTTTGGGGAACCATTGTTCATTATTTGCTACACTCAAACATGTCTTACTATCTCATTGAAAGTTCCCTCAGCAGTCTGAAAAGCAGTTCAGAATTTTTTAAAGAATTCAATGTGTTTTAAATCACTAACTTACTGTGGGCAAGAATTAATATCAGCTTGACAAGGGAAAATTTAAAACAACAGAATAGTCGGTAATAAGACTGTATTTTTCCAGGGATTTAGAATCAGATGTTTATTTGTAAAACCATTTGAATGCCAGTCCATACAAAGCTTTTATGTCAGGACTGTCCTCATTTAGCACTAATAATCTTTAAATCAATCCTGACTGACCTTCCTATTCCTGCTGAAGAAGACTATTCTCACAGCATGATAGTGCCATAGCCATGGTGTTTAGTAAAGGGCACAAAATATATGTGCATGCCACACACATATATTTGAGCAAAATGTAAAGCATTTTTCATTTTCCTTCCACTTGACCATTATTATTGTGGATGTGATGTGACAAAATGTGAACAAGTTCAAGAGGCACCATGTTTGAGCTTTGCCAAATGGATGTTCCTCATTATGTGTGTGCTGTTGCAAGTGTCACCGTATAGTCTATGCTGCAGTAAAACACAGTTGGTGCATATTAAAGTCACACTTTCCAAACAAGAATCAAAGGACGTAACCGGCTTCATAAAGCAGTTAATAAATGGTAACTATATATTTATATTAATTAAGGTAGAGACACTGTAAAAACTGACATACTATAACAGTGGGATGCTACTAGACGAATACCATTACCGTAGTTTTTTACAGAGTGCCTCTAGGGACATTCCTGTGGAAAATATATTGGAGACTTTATGCATGTTTATTTTATGTATAAAGTCATTAGTTTCTTAGATGTGACACAGACTGTACTCTGTTTCATTCTCTTAAAAAAAGCAACACATTGCAATTGCTTATTCATGGGAAAAGGATCACTTGGTAAATCGTGTATGTTCTCTGTTTGTGTTCTTGACTTTATGCAGGACGGGGACTTTGTAGTAACCAAAGCTTTAGTTGTTTATTGTAGCGTGTCATGGATGGTTGGTCTGGTAAAGTTTCCCAGCATGCTCAGCACAGCAGTTTGTTTGTTGATATGAGCTTGGGAGAACTGTTTGTAGTCCGTTGTGGGGTATACACACTGTAACAAATACAGTCACTGTTAACCAGTACACAGTGCATATTTGCTCTCGGCGGTAATTTATCAGCACAGGATGAAATCTGGAGGGCCAAAATGACATGATAGTAAAGATGAGTATTGGTTGTACAACACAGAGAAAATCAACAAAGGCGTCCAGCAAGAAATTAAGACATTATGTCATGTTGTGGCAGAACCAAAAATACAGAGAATGGAATTGTGATTGAGTTCATAATTAATGGAAAGCAGGCAAAACTGCAGGGTAACGGGATGGCAAAGTTACAACAGGGTACAACGGAAGGAACCAGTGGAGAATAATGAGACCAAGAAGGTTAATGTACAGACGAGGGAGAGAAAATTATAAAATAAATAATTACAGACAAATGAATGCAACTGGGGAAGGGAGAAGGTAAAGATAGTGAGGAGATGACTAACAGCTGAAAGGGAAGCAATTGGAAAGCTCAACATGTACTATGGACTGGTGAAACTAAAGCTGCCGTGTTGGATCATAATGCAAACCTCAGAACAGTCTCAACTGTGTATGGAGCATGGGGGAGGCAGAACCATTTTGTGTTGTTGGTTTTTTTTAGCTGGTGCACATCAGCCAGGAAGTTAAAGCTTGGATGTAAATGTGTCTTCCAATATAAAAATTGCCCTGAGCACTTTGCAACTAATTTGTAATCAGTTTATATTTGTATTATAAAATATGTTAACTAATATTTTCAGAAAAATTGTAGATAGAACTGAATAGGTGTGTGTGAACAAGGTGGCCCACACCATTTCTGTCTAGAGTTCCAGCAAACTATTGTGAGAAGCTTGTGAAAGTATGCCCAAAAAGTTTGACCTGTGTCAGGCAAATACTTGAATACAAAGAAGCAAAGAAAGACATTTTCTCCTAAAATATATTATTCTGACTAATTATTCTGGATTTTGCAAATCTTGTGTTCTATCATACAAACAGAAAAGCTTAAGTGTTAATTTATACAGCATATAAACATTTGGTTTTAAACATAGACAAAATGATCAGTTGTAACATTTACGGTTTGTTGCATTGGAGCAGCAACATTACAGACCAGTAAGGGTGGAATACATATTGCCTAATGGCTGTGGCCTCTTTAAACAGGAAGTTGTGTTTGACCAAAATTGTTGAGAAATTGGGGAGCTCAAAAACAAAACTGACGCACTGACTTTGCCTCCAAATACTTTAGATCTCAATCAAATCAAGCTGCAGAGGAAAATTCTGGACAAACAAGATCCATAGAGGCCACTCCTTGCAAAAGAGAAAATGAAATTCTTTTATGATTTCCACACACGAATATCTAAAATAAAAAAAGCAAATATGCAATATATAATTAATGGCATAGGCAAAAAAAAAAAAAAAAAATCTCTGTAACATGACATTTGTTTTCTCTTAAGCTTCATTTATGTCTTCTCGTCTGCATAAATCAATTTATATTAGCCAAATAAAGATGGGAAGGGATTAAAACAAATATGAAGGAAGCAAGGCAATTTTTTCATCTCAAGAAGTTCTCAGAAGACAATTTGAAAAGTGAGGGGTATTTTGTTGATGAATTAGGAAAGCAGTTTGTAGTGTCATGCTAATTAAAAGATACTAAAAATAAACCAGATTAACCGAGGTGTAATAAGGAAGTAAGAAATGATTAAAAAAAAGAATTCACTTCCCTTGTTCCCTAATAAGAGAACAGAGCCTCCAAGACATAGGCAGATCCTTATCAACAAACTGTGTCCTGTCGCCATAATCACTGAAGATGTGATAACTGAATTATCTGTCTCCTCTGATCTTTCCATCTGATAGAAAATCTACACTTCCTTCTCTCCAGGGCACAATTCAACTCCAGTAAACTGCCATCATTTCCCTGGCTCACATCTGCAGCCCAGCTCTGATCGTATCTGCACAGTTCAGCAAGAGGAACATGCGAGATCACACAGAGTCAATTGCCTGTCATGATACATTGGTTGAAAGCCAGCCGTGAAGATCGGTGGTTGTAATGTGTATCATGGATCATAGGCAGCGCACGTTCGGAGTTATTCAATGGTAAATGGTCTGAGGAGATCAAAGCAGAGAGCATGAAAGACATAAACATGCTTTCAAGTTGTTTCAGTGGATGAACAAAAATATATGAGGAAGAGTTTTGTATATTAACCCAGTTCACAATGTGTGGAAACAGGCTTAATCAATAAGATTACAGCAGGGGGATTCATTGAGTCAATATGAAACCAGTTACAGTTACTGAAAACTGTGGTGTATGTATGTACGCTGTATTCAGCTCCCTTGACTTTTATACCTATGAAAAGTATCAGTGCAACCAATTGTCTTCAGCAGTCACCTTTAACTCGGACACTAAATACAAATGCATGTCACACTTTTCAGATTCGTATTTGTTAACGTTCTTGTAAAACATATATTATTTTCCTTCAGCTATACAATTGTCCACCACTTTGTTTTGGTCTGTCTCATAAATTTCCACTGAAACACATGGAAGCTTGAAGATGTAATGTAACAAACTGTTACAGAATGGGTATTAATTCTACTTTAGCAACCTGTTCAAGATGAAAAGAGTAAGACATTTTGAAAAAGAAGATAAACTCAGGGCCTCAGAAATGTGAATTTATTCAAAGTAAATGGAATCATGTTATGGTAATCACTCAATTGAACAGTTGTATTTCCCGATGTGGTGAAAACAGTGAGGTCCTTCGTACATGAAGCAAGTATTTTTCAAAACATGCAGCCAAGTTCTCAGTTGACACATTAAAATCCACACACATTTCAAACTATGCAAATCTCACATTTTCTTTCTTATAAAATAAATCCTGTAGTTGAGTATTTATTTTAAAGTGCATAATATAATTGCTTTTCAGAAATGGGAAACATTTCCAGTTTGACAATAACATGGTACACTTCATCGTACTCCTACAAGGGGTTAGGTTTATGGTCAGGTAAAAACAACCAGACAGGAGTATTTGACATTGTTCTTTTAACAGAACTTTGAATCAGTGAGTACAACTTTAATTCAGACCTTTCATGAACTTAACTAAAGACATCTGTAACCAAGGCCTAGACAAAGTAAGGTCATTACTTTATCTTTTCAGATCTGCCATTGTGCAAATTATGCAAATACTGACAGTAATCCATTCATTGGTTAAAAAGATCTCATATCCTTTGATCTAACTGTAAAGCAACATTTTTTTTTTGTTGCAAGGGTCTGCTTTTGCAACTTCCTTTGACAGGTAGCTGTGCTGCAGTGCTAGTAGTAGCTTGTATATTATCACAATAAACAAATGGAGATTTAATTTAAGTTCTTTGTGTTTTTCCCCACTAACATATAAACATGTTGGGTTCTTTTGCTCATATAAAGTTACCATTGAGTTAAGCAATAGCTTTTAACCATCATATTGTAGACTACAACCCTGATTGCAGTATACTTCCCAGATTCATTTGTTTTCTATAAACACACATATGCAGTTCAGTTTATGATCAAATTTAAATAACAGAACCTATTTGTTTTGAGGATATGTTTATAATAGTAAAACCCCTCTTTGTTATTTACATATAAATGTGGTTAAAAGTCTTGTCATATTGCAAACACCCTCTAATCTGCTTTGATCCAAACATTTTATCACATATTACTGATCTAGGCCTAATATAAATGCCACTCTTGTGCTACAGGAAAATTGATTATTGCCAAATAGACCTCTACCTCAACCCTTCAAAAGAGAGCTGCAAAATAATAACAGATACCCAGTTAATGAAGCATGGATGATTAAAGAGCCCCGTCGGGAGAGGTTGTCAGACACTGCAGACAGTAAACCTTTTCCTCATCTTTTTTTCTTCAGTCACCCTCTTAACTTTTAGCTGCAGGCGGATGATATCTGCACACCACATGAAACGAGAAAGGAGGGGGGTGTTGTCCTACAGGATGAACTTGAAAAAGACAAGACATTTGAAAAAATAAGATGAAATCAGGTACTGAGCATAGATAAAATCTTCTTCCATAGTCCTTAGGAACTATGGATCAGTTGCTACCGTGATGTGAGAAAATCTCAGAACCTTTACAGATTTTGTCTTTGTTTTTGTCACACTTGAATATTTCTTATCAAATCTATTTTGATACCAGACAATGAGAACCTGAGTAAATATGATATGTAGTTTTTGAAAAAGATTAATTTGTGGAAAAGCACCATTTAGATCCATGACTTTATGTGAAAAAGTAATTCCACTTGAGCCTAATTACTTTTTGTGCCACTGTTTGTCTGCAACAACTGCCAAGAAAGCATTTGTAGTAGCTAGAAATGAGTATTAGAAATAACTCTGGACTTTGACTAGGTCACTTTGAAAGCTTCCTTTTGTTTTATGTTTCTCTTAGCAATTCAGAGGTGGACAATAGGGTGCTTTAGATCCCTTTATAAAACTACAAAAACTTCCACTTTTGTCTTGTCAGTCCACAGAATATTTTTCTAAAAGTCCTGATGATCAGAAAGATGTTTTTATAAATTTGGGATAGATCTTAATGTTCCTTTTGGGCAGCTATGCATTTTGTCACCGATATCTCCCAGATCTAGGTAAGATATCAATTTAAAAGCTACTTTTATCTGTACTTAGGTCATCTTTTTTAATATTAAAATAGTTTATTTGAAACACTGAAGTATGACACAGTAAAAACAGACAAAAAATCTGTAAAGGAGTAAATCATTTTTAGTAGAGTTATACTTGAGCTTAAAAATATACATAAAGAAAATTATCATCTTCTCAACTTCTATGAACTCTTCAACCCCAGTGTTAAATGTATCACCCACAAGAATACACTATTAACTTGTCAGTATCTTAAGCACTCCTACACTGACTCAGCTCTGCAACCTTTTCCTTTATTTCATGTCTCCCCACGCAACCCTCCTACTCTCACTCTTTCCTTTGATCATGAAACCTCAGTAAACAGGGGCAGGATTTACATGAGTGACAGCAAGCTGCTCTCATCACTTTCCCTTGGCATTGGATTTCCAACAGCAAAACATTTGAAGCACCCAGCATTGTGGAGAATTACATCAGCTCTAGGATTGCAGATTTTTTGTCAGCCAGACTATGACTGTGTCTTAGAGCTAGTAAATAATCCTTAAGTGCTCCTTATTTGACCTCAGATTGATTCGCTGGATATAAATCTCGTTACCGCACATAGAAAGTCAAACACCATAATGAAAGTGTGAAAACAGTCTGTTGTTGCATACCAAGATGGTCTCTGCCAGCAAATCAAACATGAAAAACATTAGCATGAATCAAACATTAAAACAATACATCATTCTAAACTGCTTTCCCCAGATTTTTTTATTTAAGAAATGAATGTAATTCCCCAATGATGCCTAAAGATTTCCTCTCATGTTCTGCTTCAAACTGTAAGCTTGCATATACAGCACATCGTGTGGGTGTAATTTAAAGCCTCTTTAATCCCATCTGTGTTTATGATCTTATTCACTTTAAAAAATCATTAATTATGTAGAGTTGCAGACATTTTTCACAAACCAAACTGCCTTTATAGACAACACAGTTTCATGTCTTGTGGAGCCAACTTGGCCATTTCAGTTTTCACAAAGTTTTAAGGTTTCATTTTGGCTCTATATTTACAAGACATTACAGTTTTTGCTGTACTACTCTAACACTGAACCTTAAGTGTTCGAGTGAGAAGATTAAATATGGGTCAACTTACATCTGGCTTTGGCCTGACAACCACAGTTATTAAGAAAATCATCTTGAATGTGTCACACAGTATGAGCTCGATGTAGCAAAATTATATTACTTCCTCCACTTATTTGTTAAGAAAGTTGCTAAACTGAAAGGTTTGTTGCTCTAGCAGATTAGGATCAAACAGATTCAATCAGTGCATTAACAAATGGGTAGCCTGTTTGAGGTACATCCTGTTTTCATTAAACTCTGAAAAGAGGATAATGGGGGATAAGAGACAAGTGAACACAAAAGAGGAGGAAAGGGAGCAGACATCATTAGCAGCAGCTGATGATCTATATTATTTTTCATAGTTCGTCTTTGGTTTTGATTCTGACAGCCAGAAATGTCCTTACATTTCTTTCACATATATCGTCTAAGACATGGGCGTGCAGGTCCAGTCCTCAAGTCCCGAGTGTTGTGCCGATTTTAGATGTGTATCTGGTCCAACACAGCTGATTCAAATGGTCCGATTACCTCTTGAATGTTCTGGAGAGGCCTGCTAATGCACTGTCATTTGATTCAGGTGATTTGAACTGAATCGAACACATGAAGGATATTGGCACTTTAGGACTGGATATGGACACCACTGGTCATAGAAAATTAGAGACAACCTAGCTTTACTTGAATGTCTGCTCTTTTCTCCATCTCATCTGAGTGGCTCAGAGAAGTTATACCATGTTATTGTTTACTCCTTCGGAAAGGACAAACACAGAAACTGATTTTAGTCTTAAAATTGTTTGAGCGACACAAATTTTGTTGGAATTGTTTAGGGTACTTAACAACTGTGCCACTGGTCATTTTCTTAAAACTGCTTGTGTTTCCTGAACAACTTTGACCAAAAAAATCATGCAAGATTCTGTTTTGACAAAAGATAATTACTATTAACAAGTTCTCAACAATTGTATTTTTTAACTAAAACAAAAGGGCTAATTTCCTCATTTGAATATTGAATGTTCTCTACTTCATCAGGAATGTTCAGAATGTGTTCTTAGCAGAGCAGATGGTTGCAATTCTGGCCGTACTAACTGGTGCAGAGCGATTATGTGTGATGATAAGTTGCTTCCCAGTTGAAAGCCTACCATTAGAGCTTTAATTAAAGCAGTAGCCAAGGCGGGTGACACGTCTGTCACTGATTTCTCGTACCCATGGGAGAAGAAAGAGGGGTGTCTCATACTCGCTCTCTTTTTGTCAGAGCCACGTGGTGCACATGTGTGCGACATGAATCTCTTTTTTTTTTCTGAGTAGCTGGGAAAAACAGATTAAGCTGTATGAACACACGCATATGGAAATATCTAAACTGAGGACAACCAGTGTCGCCTTGTGTGGTCAAACGTCTAGACTACTGTAAGTGTTATTTATAAAGGAGATGGTAGGGGGGAGAACAACACAGTCATGCAGATTAAAGCAACTTCTTAACCTTGTTTGGATGCAAGAACCCCTCAGACTATACATAAACGTTTTTTGTGTAGCACAGCTGAAAACACCACAATGGCACTAATGTGATCTTACACAACAGGGACAATTGACCAGTCTGTGGGCTTTTTTCTTATCTTCCTCTTTGTCATCCAAAAGCAGTTCTTGTGCAAGTCTTGACCTTGATGCTCTAAACTGAGTAAAAGGTAACCTATACATTTAACTGAAGGGGAAAGAGGAGCCTAAAAATAATACTATCTGTAGAAGGACATGTGGATAGTGTGGGCTCTGTGTGACTGGCCTATTTTTGGATGATGCAGAAAGATTAATAAAACATGCCAAGGAATAGATGTCATATCCTAGACCTGATTGAAGAGTCAGGCAAGGACAACACCACCTTCAGAGATCTTTAATTTTAGAGCTACGGAGTCCTAATATGTATATATTGAAGCTATGCAAATGCTGTGTTGTGTCTCGCTAAGTATTTTAGCACAATTTGATTCTATCCTTCCTTGTGGCTCCAAGTGTAGAACAGTTACATTAAATACCCTTTGAAGCACCAGATATTTGCTAAACATATGTAAAAAGAATATTGTGCTGAACTTTCACTATGTCTTTAATAACGCTGAAGAGATGAATGGGAGTAGAGTACTGGTCTCCAACTGCAATCCTCAAATGCCAAAGTCCTGCAACTGTTAGACGTGTCTCTCATGCGACACACTTGAATTGAATGGTAAAACTGCATCACTAGCCTCTACAGACCTCCTCTAATGTGCTAATATTGGAGCAAGTTGTGTTAAAACAGAGAGACATCTCTCTGGAATGCGTTGCAGGACACCATGCTCTGAGGACTGAAGTCTGAGACCACTCGTGTAGAGAATGAATAGATGAATAAATGAATGGATATTTCAAAAACATGTTATGTTGTTCAAACATGACAATTAGATTGTAGTAACATAAACAGTATACAGAATGAATGACACACTATTCACATTTTAATTTATAATAAATTTAGAAAACTGTATCATTTTTATTTAACAAATGAGCTCTTTTTTTATTGATTTAACTCATAAAATCTTACTAAATTATATTCTAATTCATGAATGACCTATTTTCCCACAGACATACTACAATACTTTCCAATGAGCTAACACAAGTAAATGGGAATATGAAAAATTCAAGATATTATATGTTGTTTTTCCTAATATATAATTACCTAATTGGAGTTCCCATATAAAACTCAATGGCCCGAGTGTCTCCTCATACAGAAGTAAACATCTCTCCCTTCCTTCAAATGCTGGCGAAAAACGTGGTTTCTGAAAGTTCAATCATAATAAGTGATAACGTAAGTTAACATGATCCCTTATCAAAACAAAGTATGATTGATGGATGTCATTTCAGACAACTAGGGTGTGTTTAGTTTGACTGGAGCGAGCTATCCAAACACTTTGAGCTGTTTGAATTAATGTTGTATAGCACAATAACCACCAGGAGTAAATGAAGATGGATGAGGGAGCCTTGGAAAACATTCCTCTGTCAGAGGTCACATGTCACCCCACAAGCAGCAGCCTCCAACTAAGTCAACTCAGTGTTATAGTGCCACATTAAGTTTAAGGACTCTTCCACCAGTAATATGATACTGTATGGGACCAAAAGTCAAAATGTCAAACACAGCTGCACATGTTCAACCTGCAGTTAAAGCGTCTTCTGTGTCCTGAAGCCAAAGGACACTTTTATTTTTTTGCATCTCTAGGGAAGCAAGCAAAATATCCAAGAATGTTTTAAATCCAAAAACACTTATTGCATCTATGATTTGTGTCTGCCTGTTTACTGCTACTGAAATGAAATTTCAGAGTTATCCTGTTTCCTTAGCTGTGCACACCTACAGCATACCTCAAAGAGGATATAGGCTTTACAAAGCTTGCTCTCCACTCTATTTATATATAGCAATAATTCCTCGTAATAACTGCAGAGTACTGGAAAATTTACATTATTGCGCATTTTTTCACTCTATTATTTATCTTTACATAAGAGAGTGAAGTATTCATAGCCCTTGAGCCATTTTGGATTTTGCCACTCAAAAAAATTTTAGTTTTGCGCATTTTACGTGACAAATCAACACAAAGTGGTCTGTAATTGTGAAATAGAGGGAAGCTGATGCATGGATTATTATTTTATGGATGGAAGGATCTGTCAACTCCGACCAGCTTCCCTGCTCCTCTTGAGTTAGCATAATACAGCCACCGCCATACTTTACACGAGGTGTGGTGTTTTCAGGGTGGTGTACAGCTTTTGTTTTTGGAAGACCAAATTTTTGATTTTATCCAGTTTATCATATTTTCTGTTTCCCCTACATGGCCTTTTTTTGTGATGTTCTCTCAACAATCCCCAAATTTATGAAATGCAAAATCAAAACCTGTCCTGTCAAAAGATTATCCCATCGAAGCTGTGGATCTCTCCTGCTCCTTCAGACAAATCATGGACTTTTGATTGCTTCACTATTATGTTTTCCCTTCCCAGCTTGTTAGTGTAGGGGGGAAATTAGGTTTTGATTCATAATTTGAACACAGTTCCATAAAATGTTAAAACCTTGGGACATTATATGCTCTTTCTGATTTGGTTAAAACTTTTGAGAGTTTTAAATATGGCCTGTCTGTTGTTTCCCTTGGTCTTCAGAAAGAGTTTACCTCACTAATGTTCTCTAACAAAATTTGGAGGTCTGTATTTTTTTTTTAAGATTAATGTAGATTAAAATGGCTATTTACTATAAAATTGAGCTTGGTAGGTAATTGGTTGCTCAAGATTTTTATTTAGACCTAGCAGAGCAAAGACTGCGAATTACAAATACACACTACATTTTTTGGATTGGTGTTTATTCTGAAATAAATAAAATGATGCATCCTTCTCCTTCCATTTCTTAATTACACATTACTTTGTCACAGTCTAACATACAATATCAATGAAATACATTAAAGTTTGTGATATTAACATCACAAATTGTGGAGTGTGGGTTAGGAGCAGAGTGGAATCTAAAAGAATGTAGACTTTTACAAGTAATGCTTTCCAAGTGGTATTGATGTTCTAGCAATATGTTGGTTTTTAACACAAGTTTTAGGTGTAAATCAATCAGAAATGCAAAATTTTGAATGAATGTTGATGCTTGGTTTGCACCATTTAGTAAGAACCTGTTCTTCTTGAAACTCTGTTTATACTGTATGTATCTGTACTTGCTCTTTAATGTCAGCTTCTCTTGAAGGATTTTACGGGCCATTTTTTTTTTCCTTTGGCAAAGAGGAGACTTATAAAACATTCCTTTATAGTCAAAGAATCACATTTTCCCTTTCTAGCTCCACTTACACAGATAAAACTAAATAATTCATATAGGACACATTTGTATTGAAAGTGTATAATCCTATGAAATGGTCAGTTTATTCTCCAAAGCCACTATAACGGTTTTGTCAACACAGCCAGGTTGGACGAGAATTGCTTATGCGTGCTTGTATATAGCTTCACCGGCAAAGAGTTCCCCTCTTAAACTAAACAAACGCTCCCCCACGTGTCTGTTCATCATCACAAATAGCTCTCCACCACAAGATCGGGAGCACATCGTGAGGAGCTTGAGTGATGACCTACAGTGAAAATACAGAAAAGACAGTGCCCTGCAATGGATATTTAGTGGAAAGAAATAATAACAAAATGGAGACTGTTTTGCTGACACATCTGCAGCGGGTTATACAAGCTGCCAACTGGCAGCTATGACGATGATGACATATTGACAGTGGCTCTGCAGGGAAACTCCCAGCTCCATCACTTTGCGAAGCTAGGGGCAAGAAATTTCTTCTGTGGGGTTTCGTCGGGGGAAATTTCGACAGTCTTGATGACGCCTGCGGGCCTCTTGGATGAGGATGGATGAGGACATTTGGCTGTCAGTATTGAGGATCCCTATCTGGCTCTGTCAGAAGCCCACTGGGGAATGAGAAAACACCAGGGGCCTGGTCTCAACAGGCATATGTTGCCATGCTCTCATGCATTTCTCCCCATCATCTTTATCTCTCACGGGACGGAATTTCTGCTACTTCTCACTTGTCTGCGAGTTGCTATCTTAATGCACAAATGCTTACATTTTTGGGAAAATGTAATCTTCTTCAGTCACTGCTTGTTACTTTAGTGCACAGGAGCATATGAAAGAACACTCTATGGAGCAGAAGGGCTCGTAATGAATCAAGCTTTTTTTTCCAGTGGAGGTAAGTGCAAATAGAGGTGCCAAGAGAGCCACTTTAGATGATTGGGAAGAACCTACAAGAGCCTTTTTGTGAGACAGCCATTGATTTCACTGTCTTTCTCTGCCTGCCTGCATTGTTCAGGGCCTTCAGGCAACTGTCTGGTATCCCACAACAAACATGCTTTGGGGATTGAGTAAGTCACAGCACAATCCACAGGATACTTGATTATCAATCAATATGACCCTCTAAAGCACTGATTTTTTTTTCTACTTTTTTCTTCACTCTTCTGTATCTAGAGGCCTGTAGGTAATCCTACCCACTGGGTAATGAAGACTTTAAGCACCCACAGAGCTCAAGCATAATCAGAGTGTCCTTTAGAAAAGATCACAGCAGGTAAATATGGTGGCTTGCAAACTTTTTTATAATGCTTGAACTTTTTAAAATTTATTTTGACTACAACCACAACAATTCAATGTATCACTCACAGGACAAGAAAACTGTAAGCCCTCCAAGATTTAGGCATAAGAAATTCAATTTGAAGTTTCCCACAGCAATGTAATGGACACAGCAAACCCGTGGAAGAACATCATTTGGTTAGATGAGACGAAAATTGATGTTGATCCAAATATGGATACCAAGGTCGGTACTGGCATCAGATCAAGACCAGTGTGATGAGACTGATACTTTTGTTCGCAGTTTCTCTTTTACATGTCCAGCAAATTACTCAAATTTCCTCACAGTTTGTGCCAGCACATATGCAGGAATGAAAATATCAAGAGCTTACATTTTCAGTTTGAGACTAGGATTTCATACCTTTATGTTGCACTCAGAACATCTGCTTTCTCTCAAACACAATCTGTTTAATTCCTCCATAAGTGCAGCTTTACTCCAACATAGTCTGTGCAAACAGCGCACCCCTCTCTCTCAGCGCTCTCTGCTTTCACAGTGTAATCTGTGATCAGATTTGCAATTTTAGAAGGCCGATTAAACTATTATCTATTCAGAGAGCTGAAAACAAACATCTTACTCCACTTGAAAATATACATTTATGTAAAGATATATAGCCCAAACATGAAATATTAATATGGGTGAAGATGATTACAATTCTGTGTGAACTATTGAAAGGAAAACAGAGTTTCCTTTCATTTTTAGGTTACCTAATTAATTTTTTAGGTTAAAAAATTTATTAACCTTACAAAAAAATGTGTGTACTAGAAGGTAAAAAGGGAATTATTTTATTTCTATTCTGCTAAATTTTTTCATAATGTAGTAGGTAATACAAGTAAGTATAGGTTATTTGCCTTATAACTGATGTAAAAAAAAAAAAAATGGTAATGGTAATGACATTTTGAGAAAAAAAGTATTCATATTGGAATTGGTACTGGTGTTACTGACTCTGTATTTAGTTGGTATAGAATCAATACCAACTTTCCCAATATTGCACATCTCTGGTTTTTGGGAAACATGAAATAGATATGTGTGGCAGAAAAGTAACACTGCACGTCACCCAGAACACAACCTCCATGCAGTGACATGGGGTGGTCGCAGCCTTATGCTGTTAAGATGCTTCTTCAACAGAAGAAAACCTGTTAAAACCTAAAACAAGGGTGTTTCACTTTCTATCAGCACAATGACCCTAAACAAGCTGCAAGAGGGGCTTGAAATCTCAAACGCTAATCCTCTCCATCCAGTATGAGTGAGCTTGAGCTCTTTTGCAATGGAAAATGCATATAAGAATCCATCATTGGAGGTTTAAAACTAGTAGAAACATAAACCACAAAAATGACAGATGTAATTGCAGGAAAAGGTGGTCCTATGAAATATTGACTCAGTGGCTGTGTGAATACAAATACATGCCACATTTTCTGATTTTTTCACTTATCACTTTTCTTACTCGACAATTATACAATTTGTTGGTCTTTTTACGTAAAATCCCACCCAAAAATATTGAAGACTGTACTTGCAAATAGACAAAACTGGAAAAAGGAAAACAGAGAGCAGTGCATTAAAATATAAACATGTACAGTATGTGTAGCCCATTAGGGTGATATTACGTTCTTGGGCAACTCCTTAGTGAACCACTTAAATCAGTCCACAAAATCTCAGGAAGAGTGTGAAAAAAATTAACTTGTGCTTAATAAACAATTACTACCGTCCTGGGAAATTGAGACCGGAATGTTTTCATTTTCTCCAACTCAGAACCGCTTCCCTAATTGGGTCACGTGGGCTCAGCAAGGAAGTTGTCAGGCTTCAGAGGCTTTTATGTATGCCTGGCCGCCACATCACAGTCCAGGGCAATGACCCTCACTGTGATGCCCCCAAGAGGCCCTTTATGGTACAGCTGTTTGACAACTCAATCCAGAAGCCCCACTTTCCCAGAGAACCCTAAACTCTGAGGTGAAAAGGTGGCAGACAGCAAAGGGCTGCATAGCTTGAAATTATGGTAAAGTTTTACAACTCTCTATAGATCTACTTAGTGGCTGCTAAGAAGTAGCCATTTGGTATATCATTTTGAATAAAGACAGAAAAAGGAAGCTGAAAACAGTGCTGTAGATTAAATGTGCTGTCACACTGAAACATGCACCTGGATGCAACAACATATTATGGAACGCAGAAACATTGTTACGTTTTGGTAAATTGTGCATGAGCTTCATGTCCTAATTACCTTGACCGGTTGCACCTGTGAAAGTGTGGATATATGGTGACATTTGCAAAGAATTTCACAACTCTGGAGAGCTGTGTGCTCATATATTTATGGAGCATTCCTCAGTTTTTAAGTATTCAGTACAACCCGTTTAGTCTTTGAATTATTCTCCATTCTTATGTGCATTATATGCAAGCAGGAGGCAAAACCATATTATTGTTCTGACTGCCTTAAGCCTCTGATTTATATATTTTAGATAAATAAGTTGACTTATGTTTATAGGTCAAATTATGCCACACCTTCAGAAAGTCAGTGCTGGTTTGTGAACTCAAATGAGGTGAGATTTATTTTTTTTTTGTCCTAGCAATATTGACCCGATATATGAACTTTAAGAGGTCAGGCCACAATTCTGATCCAGATGTTGAGAATTTACCAGATGTGACGCGCCTGCTGGGATGGGAAAGCTGATTAATGATGAGCGCCAGCAGAGGATGACTTTTGTTTCTGTCCTCTGACATGGACGTTTCAGAGAAATAAAGAAATACATGGAAAAAAAAAACTGCAAACATTTGAAGACTACCTAAGATGTTAAGATGATAATACACAATTACACATAAATTAAGAAAATGCAAATGTGTACAATGTGTTTCATCTTAGTGGTGAAAACTGAATTCAGCATGTGTTTTCAAAGTATGTAAAATTTTGAAAGTGTCCGAAATAAAATTTGTGCTTGTAACTCACAGGACTTTTTTTAATTAGCAAAATAGATGTAGCTGAGTTATCCTACTTTTCAGGTTTTGTTACCAGTTCACATGTCTATTTAGAGCTGGAGTTTGAGAGGACTGTTTTGAGTTGCCATGGTAACAGGTGAACCTCCACATCAGTTTCATGAGTTTATTCATGTATAACTGATTTTCTTCCAGGCTTGTCCTGCAGTGTTTAGTTCCTTGTATCTCCATTTCCATTCTGACCAGGTTCCCTTTCTCTCCTGAAAAGCATCCACTACTATATTCCACTGTGGGGAAAATGTGTTTTGCATGTGATGTTTGTTTTCTTCTAGGTATGGGGTTTTGCCATTTGGCAGTTGTTGACAGTTTTCTCAGCTTACTAATGCACCTTGTCCCATGATTGCTTTCTCCCCTGCATGACTCAATGTAAACTTTAAACTGAACTTCTTATATATTTCTTCCAACAATGGCTTTCTTGCCACTTTTCCATGAAGATACAAATTAATCTACTGAAGAATTCTCCCTCTTGGGCAGTCAAACTCTGCAATTTCTCTAAAGCTACCAAGGAGCTCAAAGCTTCATCTCTAATTGATGCTTCCTATAATGGGCCTGTAAGTTTAGGTGGATGGCCATATCTAAATTACTTTGTTTTGTCTTACTATTTCCAGTTTGGATGATGAATTGAACACTGGCCTGCAAAATCTTCAAAGCTTGGGTTATTGTCTTACAACCTAACCCTGCTTTAATCTACTCAAGAACTTTATCCTTGACTGTCTGGTGTATTCTTTGGTTTTCATAATGTGGTTTGATCACTTATATCATCGAATAAGCCCTGAGGCCTTGACAGAACAGCTGGATTTACTCCATAATAAGATTTTACACAGGTTGGCACAGTTTACTAATCAGGTGATTCCTGATGTTAATACAGCTTATTTAGGGGTTCTTGACTAAATGGGGCTAAATACAACTGAACACCACCTTTTTCAGAACTTTCTTGAAAGCTCATTCTTCTATCAAATTATGAGCCTCTTCACATGGGTCTATATAAAATTAAATAAAAACAAACAGACCTTTCTGGTTGTACTGTAAGAAAACATGGTAGCTTGTAAGGAATATACATACAAGTGCATCTGAAATAATAAGAATATCACATTTTGTAATATTAAATGTAAATGTACCTAAAGAAGAAAGAAAGAAACCACCTTTTTCACTCAGTCAACCCTTCTGTTAAGATTTGCATGTAGCATCACACAGCTGTAAGTCAGGAAAAGGGGTAACATCTGTTTTCAAACCTCTTTTCTAACCTGCCAATTTCAGACTCCTCCTTGTTTCTCTGTTTTGCATGTCAGAGTTAACCCTTATCTTGCTCTTCTTAATATATATACATGCACATGTGAAAGCATGTGTATTTGTGCTTGCCTTAAGGCAGCTCCGGTGGCAGTGGCTTCCAGGGGAATTGAAATTAATGACTGTAATCAGAAGCAAACAGCGAGCCATGCAAGGGCAATTAATACAAGCAATGGGAGCAAAGCTGGTGGTTCGGTCAGCCAGGCATGGCTGGAGCTGAAGAGATGGAGGATTAAGATGCAACCACAGACAAATCCCACCGATTTTTCTACACACAGCAGATGTCCACGGAAGGAAAGGCAGTGGAGGCCTGGCACAGACATGCATCCACCATTCCGGCCACTTGGTCGGCCCAGCCCATTGCAAGCTGACAACCTCCTGGCAGCTCTCAGATAACACCATCTTCACTGTTTAGTTTAAGAGCCAAGGGACGGAACTCACAGGGGCCCCTGCGTTGCATACGAAAGGGACTCATTGCAAAGCTTCACAGTGGAGCCACTATGTGTGAAAGAGAGAGATAGAGGGGGTAAATAAAGAGATGAAGAGAGAAGAGGGGGAGGGAGCTGTGTGCAAGCTCTTCTCAAGTACATCTCAATGTGAGAGAAATTTTTGTAACCCCATATTGTTGCGTCCATGTTTTCCATCCCTGAATGCATGAAGTCCCTATAAATAAAAACCCTCGATCCAGTTGGTCCTCCCAAAAAGGAGGGATCTGCTTGTTGTTTTCTTAAATTGACACTAAACGAGATTGTCACCGCCCAGGATCTTTTCAATCAGGCCCGTCTTTGTTGCTTTGAGTGGCGTCCGCTTCCCCGGCAGTCTCGTGTTTCCAGTGTTTACGTGAGATAATGATGCATGTGTAAGGAATACACCGGCAGGCACAGAGAGAAGCTGATTTCAGCTGCGGTGGATGCCTCACCGGTCCAAAACAATTTGCGTTAAACCGGAGCGATGATGTCAGCTTAGACAAAGGGAGCTGCAAGGAAAACAGATGCTGTAGGGTAAATCTGTGATACACGTGCTTAATATATGCTCAGGCACGCATGAACCTAGTGACAAGAAGTTGAAACTGTCAAACAAACACAACGTTCTGTCATGACTTCAGGAAACACTTGATAAAGAGGAAGATCTCATGTCTTTTAGCTGCAGCCAAAAGATTATTTCTAATAAAATGTTGTTGATATGAGGGATGACTGATTTGCACTGAAGCACAGACGTGATTAGGTTCAAACAAAAACCTTAAGGCGTGCCACAGATGTTAGTCAGCTACAATTTGAAGAAAAGATGAAAAAAAGCAGCTAGAGTGTTAGGTTAGAGAGCTTTAACACCAAACACAGTTGACCTCGTTTCCTCGTCAGTGGAGTTCCACTGCGTACAGGTTTATGAAACACTGCTGGGTTGGAGGGCAAGTCGCACAAAATGACAAAACAGCTCTGTCAAACTTTGATTGAATTGTCCTATAACACGTTATTTTTTTTTTTTTTGGGGGGGGGGTTGTCTTTTCTTTCAGCAGGAGAAATATCACAAGCCATACTGACTGAATTGCTTCCCACCAATAAATCCCACTCTTTGTTGTCTGGATAATGCAGCGTCTGGAGAACGTTGTGCTAAAGCTGCCTCTCACACCCTCAGCAACGCAGATAAATTACTGACACTTTGGTAACTTGTGAAATGCGCACTCTTGTGCTTACGGAAGCCAACAGTTTAACATGTCTGTCTTTAAGAACCCCCATTACTTTAATGGAGGACAATTCAAGCATGAAAAATTTACAGTTTTCCTCACGGACGTGGCCAGATAGAAATTGCCTGCTAACATTAGCTCACTGAGATCCCTCTTATAAATTGATGGGTTTCCTCAATAGTGTTAAAAGGTTTTTTTTTCTTTATTTTTTGTCTCTTTTTTTATGGATAGGGATCAAAGAAGTTGTTGTCTATGATGCAGTTTGTCTGCCCTCTTGTGGCGTCATGTTGTCAAAGGGTCATGTCAAGCTGACACTGTTGGCACGACAAGAACATTAAACAAGTCTCTCTGTTTATACCTTTACATGTCAAATTTTTAACATTAAACAGTAAATGTTTATACTGATGAAACAACTCATTGTACAATAAATGAAAGCTCTATATTTTAGAAACTGGATTCTTTTGGACACATTAGACAAGATATCTATTGAACAGTTGTACTGTAAACATATTTGCATTAATAAAACTGGTAAACAATTCTTTCCAGAAGTCTCAAATGTAAAATCTTAATTAATGAATCATTCCAGTTAATTCAAATCTAAATTAAGTTAGAAATGTTACGGCTTCAATTTTTGTCAACATAGAAATTAGGAAATTTACAAAAACCAAAACTGATAAACTGAACCACAAAATATACCTGTATACCTAGCGAATCATAGCTTAAGCATGCCTTTTAACAACAGTTTTTAAATACAATCCTTAATATTTTAAGACCTTATTTACTGTATTAAATATGCTTAAAAAATTAAATTGCTACTAGACATCAAAAGTAATGCACTAACCTATTGAATTCCACATACCGGTAATATTCAAACTGACATATGACTTGATGTTCCCATCTGTGCCATTTTCTGACATTTAGACCTGTGTAACATACAAAGCATGCTAAGATGGAAAACAATGTTTAACAGTAAAAACTCCCTAAAATACCAGAAACATAGTTCAACATCTGACTCTGTTATATTTACAGTCATGTAAAAATGAAAGTAAAACACTTTTAGAGGGTTTTAAATATTTCATGTGCCATAAATGTCATGTATATTCTACTTCGTTTTTTTGATAACTTTCTTCCACCTAGGATGTTTTCACTTTTTACTATGACTGTGTTGCGTGGTTTGATACCCCCAAATCGATTTTCTGTGTACTTGGAGGTAGATGCTAATAGTAGAGGCATTACTCATACAAAATTTATTGTTATTTTTTTTCTATTAAAAGACAGGGTTTTTTTTAGCTACTATTTCAGCCATGTTAAAATATTAAATAGCACATATATAAAGGTATCAGACTGTTAGCATAAAGTGTTTAATAACGTCCTCTCACTAATGTTTTTTTTTTTTTTTTACATCAAATCAGACTAAAATCAAAGCGAAAAGTAGAAAAATGTGGTTTTTAAAATTAACCATCCTGTTTCCATGGTTCAACACCCTCAGCCTATTTCAAAGAGACATGAGTGTAAGTTTTAGGCACGTTTCTTAATGAGAAACACACTTCACTATTAGGGGAAAGAAGAAAAAAAAAATCTGAAGACAAAACCATGACCAGACGCCACTGCCGTGGTATTTTCGAATCCATGCGTCAGGACTGTGCCCATGCTCCAAACCGCTTATTAAAACTAAGAGAAGCCAAGTGCCATGAAGACAGAATGCAAGCAGCATGTTATTCTTTCGAAGAGGTGAACAGGCTGAGATCAATGGCGGCAGCGGTTTTCTCTCACCACAACTATGGTGCTGTAAAGCACAAGGAGGAGTGTGGCTCCGACCCACAGAGTCACAGAAATTAACTATTCCAGAGCCCTTTAAATGAGGCTGCCAAGAATAATTTCCCACATGTAACAGTTCCCACAAAAGCCACAGAGGCATGCTGGCATACTGTACTCTCCACAGACCCTGCATGCCCTCCATAGGGTGACTCAAGAAAATCAATAAAAGTTCACTGCTGCTGCATCAATAAAAAGTCATGATAAAGCTTGCAAAACAAAGATGATTGCTTTTATGTGCTACTTCATTGGTATATGTAGCTAACTGCCTACCTAGCAATATTCTGAATTCACCTAATTAATAAACAGGCTGCATCTGTGTCATTCAATTAGTCGACCATGGATGTTGCATCATCATTCCATGGGAGTGATTTTCTTTAAAAGGAAAAGGGAAACTGGTCAGAGCTGATGGAAAAATGGAGGGAGCCAAATAGAGGACAAGAAAACCAGACATTTAAAAATGCTTTTCATCCAAGTCGGATCTATGCTGGGAAAACTTCATATATCTAAATGTCTAAATCTGGTAGAAAATTACTCCCCCCAAAATCTACTGCTTTAAATATAAGCAACTGATGGTTTTTAGACGGCATTGACTCAGAGGGATGAATGCTAATGTAGGCCAAGTCATTCAGTTTTATTTGGGGGGGAAAATAATGTGTCATTTCCGCCTCACTTTCACAATTATGCACTGCTTTATGTTGGTTTATGACATAAAATCTCTCTCTACGTCATGAAACTTTGAGGTTAGTAATGCAGAAAAAATTTAAAAAGACTTCAGGGTTGTGAAGTTTCACCGTAAATGTTATATGGTGTGACTAACACACAACACAGAAAAAAGTGTGACTGGAATATTTTTTTTATTCCAAGATTAATTATTTGACTTAAATTCCTCAGCTGGTTATTACTCAGCTGTTGTTCCACTAAAAAGTCGGTGTTAATGATGATGAGCTGGAGCATCCCCTGCCTCCTCCTACATGTATGACCCATTTACACCAGATTCAAGTGTGACGTCTATTGCACCATGTATGTTGACAACTGAGCTAACCCAGCCCAACACATTTACATATTGGGATCTGAGTTATTAGCAGGCTCTGTACCAAGAAAAAACATATGATACCTGGTGTAATTGGGTCATAATTTTAACCCTCACATTCCTGATATTTCTCTTCTACATTTCAACATTTTGTGTTATTAGTTGACAATTCCAGAAATTACTTATTTCAGCTCCTGATAATTTGGCTTCTTTCATTTATGTTACATGTGTTATCTGGTACATAATAGCTTCTCTTCCCAAGCACAGTACTCTATTGTTTTGGTTAATACAGTTATCTTACTTTTACCACAAAAGTTATATTACAGCCACAAAGACTGCTCCTGTAAGGGAAACAGCAGAAAACATTAATTAATTGAAAAGAAAATTCCAAACAAATTAATCTTGGTCTTAAGATTGTAGCTCACATACCTTCAGAAAACCATAAAACAAATTGTTTACTTCAGTAAGTGCTGGTGTACTAGAAGTCAGAGCTCTGCTTGTATTCATTGAAAAATTAGCAAAACATATAACCTGAAGCATCATGAGGATAGATGGCGATGTTAAAGACAAACACTGTCAAACTTAGCAAAACAATTAATTATATCTTTCAGTTTTGAAGTTCCCCTTCTTTATGTAGTCTTACAACTTCATTGAAAAACTTTGAACTGTTAAACATTTTTTCCATTACAACACAACCGCAAACATTTTACATATTTGCATATTTCACTGCGACTGTTTGTGGCAGAATAATGCACCGTATCCCATTGTTGTGAATTAGATAAATATTTTACATGGATTTAAAAACAATATTTTGCAGTTGTATGTAGCCTGCTGATTTATATTTGTAAACTCAGACCAATTGTAGCTGCAAATATTTTGGGGTATGTTTCCATCAGCTTTGCACATCTGGCAATGGAAAATTATTCACATAGTTATTTTTTTTACAAAATGTCTTAAGCACAATAAGCTTGAGCAGAAACCATACGTAAAACAACAGTTTTCCTACCTTAGGAAAAAAAAAATATCACCTGTATTTAGATCTAGGCTAGTCTAACACATGAATATGTTTAGTTTTCTTTTTCAGGTTGAAGGAGAAACTTTGTTCCAGTCCTCACTCTTTTGGAGTCTCTGACAGGTTTTTATTCTGAATTTTATTGGCCATCTACTGCAAGTGGTTGCTCTAAAATGTACCTCAACAATAAGACTTCTACCTATTATAGCAATAAAATAAAAAACTTTTAAAATAACAGTTCGATAAAGAATGTGGTTCCTCAAAGATGCTTTACAGACAAATATTCGTTGAATATATTTTAAAACTTGCCTACATATCTGGCACACCTACTACAGTTGTTTGCATTAGTCCACTTAATTTATTTCTGTTTTTTATGTATGCCCAACACAAGATCAATAACCTTTACTCATCAAAGGAAAGTAACAAAAAGTTTTATTACATTATAATCAGTTTTGCCTGGGATTGCAATGTCATTGAGACAAAACAATAATCAAATTTGTAGGACTTACTTCTAATTACAGTATAAATGTACACAAGTCAACTCTCTCTTATATATTACATATTTACAAAGGTGTATTCTCAAGAGTGCATCCACAGAATATATTATTTGACAGCACAAGCTGTCAGATAACTTTTCAGCAACATAACATTTACTTAGTAAAAACTTCTAGCAGGAGAGCAACAGAATTGCTGCATTTGTAAAAGCAAAGAAGTACTCTAAAGGAAATGTAAAAATTTGTCATGCCTCAATTTGCATTAACTAAGCAAAATGTTCCTCTCCCCCAAACCCAATTCAGTATCTGAATTCAGTATCAATATCTGTTCAGGCAACTCAGCTAAGTGTGTATTAATTTATGCATGCCCAATCAAGTAAAACATCCCAGGGTAAAATTGTGTAAAAGATACCCAGTGTTATGATGACTGCCATCAGCTGCAAAGAAGCTGCAGTTCACTGGAGTTGTAGTTTAAAGCAGGAGCTGCTACCTCTGTCCCTCCAATGGCATCCTGTCCTCTGATCTTTAGGTTGATGAATTTTATCTTCCAGCTGTTTTCATTCAGGGGTGAGCGGATGAGGCCGAATATCTGCTCGAAGATGCCAAGACAGGACTGGTCTCTGTGGATGGTCCCAGCCACACCCACCAGAACTAAGCCATGGGGGGAGGCCACTGCCCTGAGGCCGAGAGGGTCCAGGTTGGGGCTGAAGACAAGGTGCTCTACACTGGTCAGGGCCAAGAGACGAAGGCTGACCACCTCAGCCCCTTGGAACTCATCCACCTGTGCAGTCGTAGCACTGAAAACACACAGTAATCAATTTCCTTTGAAACGGATATTTTTTTTTCTCCCCATTGGTTTAATATTCCTACCTGGAAAGAAGCCGTAGTTTCACATCTGGCCAGAAATGCTGTGGCCCCCAGTCTTGAGGCTGTTGGCCCAGTGAAGGATTCTGACTGTTCAAGATCTGGAAGAACCACTGGCAGAACTCCTGTCCCAGGATCAGTGGATCAAAGCCAACCTTGGTTTTTATGTCATTGGAATCAGATGTTGTGGGCTGTTGCTGCTTGGCTTCATCCACCTTTAATGAGTAACAGATTTTAGTCATACACCACATTTTATGCAGCAATACATATTTCAACTGTCAACTCTTTCTGTAAAAGAGACATTCAAAATAAAATTAAAAAAAACAATAACATTTGTGACTATAGGGATTTCTTTAGAGACAAAACAGGAATCAAAGTGTCTAATTACAAAATTGAAATTAATATACAATAAAAAATATTGGAATTATATTATTTCATAATTTGTATGGCAAGAGATCAATGTTCAAAATACAAGAATACACACTTCAGACACTTTTTATCTCATCACAGTTGTCATTTCAGCAGACATGTTGCAGTGTGGGAAATAAGTATTCACGCCCCCTGGACTTTTCCACACTGATATGCTACAACAAAAGACTTCAGTGTACTTCAGTTGGATTTTTTTAATACATAGGCTCCAGCTAAAAGTAATTTAAATCCTTAAAGGTTTGCTAGAGAACATCTTTTGGAGCACTCTTCAACACACTCTTCAAAAATGTAAAGAATATGGCGGACATGCAATAATAATACGAACATTCAACCAAAATGACAGACCGGAAAAGGAGCATGAATCAGAGAAGGAACCAAGAGACCCAGATTACGTCTGGAGGAGCTGCTAAGATCCACAACTCAGGTGGGAGAATCTGCAGACAAAACTAACAGTTCTGCAAACCACAAACCTGGCCTTTATTGATGAATAGCAAGAAGAAAGTCATTAGTAAAAGCTCAGCGTTCAATATGTGTTTCAAGTTTGCCACAGCTTATGGAAGGGAAACAGCAACATATGAGGGAAAGTGCATTGGTCAAATAGATGTGTCATGCTAAGACAACAGCCAAGAATACACAACCAGAGCTAGAGTGGAATGTCTAGATAAAAAACTTCATGTTGCAGTCAAAGTGGTTATGGCATTTTCCTAGACACACTCCACTTAATCTGACTTTGTAAAGAAGACAAAGCATAAATTTTAATCTTCAGATGTCTAGTTACAAAAAAGTTTCAGTGGGTATTAATACTTCTGCAAGATACAATAGATAATGAATACCAGAAAATGTTAGATTTTTCATAGATGAATGGAATATATATTTTCTTTAGAAGTAGAGTTGTGTAAAATAATTGTTAATAGATAGAAAGGGATAGATGTTTAACTAAAGTGAGTGATGAAAGAGGGAGACGTTCTTTGACATGGCTTGAACCATGTAAAAGAACATTTCAAACTAATAATGTTTTAGTTTGACTGTTGACTTTCATTTCTGAAATAGAATATGTCCCCCTTTTATATAAACTCAAATACATACAGTTTTTCTATCCAGCTTCAGATATGAAGCTGTTGTTTCACTGACTGTCGTACTGAGTGCCTCTATGAGATTCTTGGCATATAACTTAATATGTTATTTTTGTGGTATTTAGACAAACATTTACAGCCAAAAATGTTTAACATTATCCAATTTCTTTTTATTCACAAGAGCATTTATTTTTTTTACTGCTGCTTAAATAACCTATTTAAGCAGCAGTAAAGTATTTGTGTTGCACAACATACACACACATATATA
>CAEGAE010053866.1:0-26406 GCA_903067095.1 Girardinus metallicus
TCTATGACATCTTTACAACATTAGTTCATTGGCTAGAATTGGATGATTGTTTGATGGTTGATCCACCGTCAATCGTCGACTTTAACCATGAATTCAGCCTTTTTGACCATAATTCAACGTTGAATTAACATTACTTGCTATCTGGGTTGAAACCATTATTATGTCATTAATATTTTCCCTTACACATTGGACTAGTTATAAATGTCATTAAGTGTTATTCACTGTAAAAAACTTTAACAACACAGTCATTAATATTAATTCTTACCTCAACTAAAGCAAAACAAGTAGGACTATTAATAAGGACGTCAATAAGTTTTATTATACTTTCAAATGCTTTAATAACATAGTCATTAATATTAACTCTTAGCTCAAGTACTGTGCCCTTGCTAATGAGGATGAACCATCTTAAGAAAACTGTAAGAGTTTTTGTTAACATTGTGTTAGATTATTTAGCAGCATGTCATTCTATAGAAATGCTCCTCCTTAACTTAGCAGCCACCAACGGGGGATTTTTTATTGGGCCGGTTATACAGACAGACAACAAAGGCTGGTCAGCTAGTGTCAGCTAGTGTCAGCTAGTGTCAGCTAGTGTCAGCTAGTGTCAGCTAACCTCAAGTTTACAACCATAAGCTGCTGGCAGACAGCGGCAGCCATGTAAATAAAGTAGCTTACTACAATATTTGAACTGAATATCAAGCTATAGAAATAATCTGTTTCACAAAGAATACTATGCATTCAAGACATGTGCAACTTGCCTCCTGATGGTCTGCCATGCTGCTGTCCTAACTCAGGCGAGTCCCCTTCTTCATCTTCCTCTTCCTCATCTTCCTAGTAAGACTACCAATCACAGAGGACAAGGAATGTAGCTAATCATATGTAGTGATAGAATACTAGCTGGATCCACCCACCGACAGCCAAAAACATTAACGGTGAGCAAGCAGGAGCCAGCAAGCAAGTGAGCAGAGAAATTCTTTGCGCATGAACACCGAGACCATGCACACGTGCGCTCTGATATTTTGCACGTCTATATTCCACTTGCTGAGCAACTCTGCTCGTGCGTGGATCCCTACATATGCTTGCACTGGGTCTCAATTTCCTTTGCGCGGGGTCTCATTTACTCTAGACTTTTGGCATGATAATGACAACATACAAGTCACTACAAGCAGTGAAGCTTCATTATGCACCTCCTCCTTTTTACACGAGGGGTAAGTCCCAACCACACAGCCCCTTTGCTGCTGGCTCGTCTGCAACCTGATTCTTGTTTAATGTCAAGTTGTTATAATAAAGACATTTGAAACTGTCGCCCTAAACACACACGCATCAGACAATGGTTCCATGTGGACATCGCTGTCCTCACAGCACTTAAAAGGTTAAACAATGTTCGAATGAAGAACAAATTTGGGCACACCCATTATCTTAGTGAAGTAACTATGAGGGAGGCTTCATTGGATGCCTCCCAGCCTTACTGATGTCTTTGCAGGGTGCGACTTCTGGCCTCAGGGGCGTGGCTCTGGAGGAACAGCTGGAGCTTGAGAGGGTCACAGTTGATGGGGATAATGAAGTGCCCCATCTCATGGAGACTAGGTGTAGAGCGATCACTGTCAAAAACAGAAACCAGAAAGCTTTTTGAAACATAAATGCTTCATGCACTTATGTTTATGTTCAGCACTTTTTTTTTGCCAGAAATTAAGGAACCCAATCCAGGTAGGTTCCCTATATTAAATGTGATCCATTTATGATTAATTTTGTTTATAATGTTCCAACATGCATCTCACTAAAGATAGTAATTTGACCCCAAGGTGCAACTGTCCAAGATGAGCATATACCTGATTATCAGTACCTGTTAGTGTTTGGAAAAAAGAAAGTTGGACTTGACTTAGTACAACTTTTCAGACCAAAGTGACAGAAGATCATAGTTCCACTGAAGAAGTCAGGTTAGTTTTCTGTCCTGCTATCCTGACAGTCATTAGTACTTTCCATTCAGTTTTGCAGATTAACTGGAATTTTTCTTATTGTTTTCAATGGTAACATGTTTTTCTTCCAGATAACAGATTTGTGTCTAAGCAGTGATTTGTCAGTATCTGCTGTAAAGCCTCTTAGTTGCTGTGAAGCTTCTCTCCTGTGTTTCTAGGACATCACACAACTAGTTGAAGTCAACTTCACTTTCATCATGTTGAGCTTGACTTTAAAAATCTGAAGTCATGGAACTCCATAGTACATACTTGTCCAGCACCATGGTAAGGCCATGCAGGCTCCTGGGGTGCAGGTGCAGGCGTCGGGACATCAGGCTCTTGTGGAAAGCATTTAGCGTGCTGTAGTGCTCAGCGATAGGCTGGACTGGTCCGAGGTGGATTACTTGGGATCCACCCAGAAGGCAACTGATTCTTTCCTTCAACCAGTCTGTTTGCTGCTGGAGACTCCGATAGCTGGACAGCTGCTGGAACAACTGGAAAAAAATGCAGGGAAGTGTTAAAGAAAATTAAGTTGAAGAAGGAACATGTTACAGCAGAAAACTTCAGCTGTATTACTTTGGTCCACTGATGGTGAACATCCATGGTTCCCAGCATGACGTCTCCAGAAGCATTCATGCCCGACTGGTCAGCGAACACAACAGTGTGGCCTGGTGGGGAGGTGGGACAACATCTAAACGATCCTGGCCATACTACACAACAGCTCTATTTTCTAATTTATTTCATTGTTCTGCTTAATACATGTAATTATGTTGAACATCAAATGAACACACAATCACTACAATCTACTCCTATTTTGTAAAATACTAATATGGCCACAGTGGGAATTCTCATGTTTGAGGGATTTCAAGAGGGTCTGGTAAATACAACATTATGCATTATACAAGATGCATAATGTGCAATCCTTGATAAAGTTTGTTGAACGTTTGTTACTCTATTTTCAGAAATAGACTATTCTGTCGGAAACAACCAGAGACAGGAATAGCAATGTCAGTCATGCCTGTGTAGCCGCTGCTCACGATTTCCCTCTTGCGTCTGCTACGCTGCAGCTGGTTCACCACAATGGAGCCAGCAATGAATGCTAAAGTTAGTTAGCATGGTTTCCCTGGAACGGTGAGTTGTTTCTACACCATTAGCACATTTAGCAGCGTGTACATTAGCATGACTGACAATTGGAAGACCCCTCCTGTCTCTGACTGGTTGTTTTTGACCAAGAACAGTGCATTTCTTTAGACAGCAATAACAGGAGCTTGATTTTTTTCTTAGATTACTATCATGACATGATGATAGTTTTAGCAAATGTGTAAAAACCATTTTTTAATAAAAGTTACATACTGTGACCTAATTTATTCATGAATGACGACCCCATTGAAACATTACCTTGCAGAATGATCAGGTCCTCTGGGTTCTGGTGAGACAGTCGGGCCAGACTCTGAAGCTGAGAGCATTTATGAGCCACTCCCCAGCTGCGCTGCCACCTAAACACACCAATAATAGCACTAGTCCATCTTAAGACTAATCTGTGTACAGCTTTTTGCCAGTCCATCTTCACCCTTATGTGAAAGTGACACACCCCTCAAGCAGGGTGTTGTAATGTAAGAAATCATGTCATTCTGAAGTATTAAAAAAAATCCATCTTTTATGTTACCTATGCAACTCAACATAAAAACTAAACTGTTGATGCAATAATTTAAAGCGTAAATGTCCAATAGTCTAGTCATATACAGTAACTGCTAGCCTACATGCTGGTCTACAGATTAGATTTCATGAATATGAACTAAATAACCAGCCTTATTGATTACTCTTATTGCTCATTTTTGCAGTGAAATTCTGTAGATGTTGCCTCATAACTCTGTGCAAAGTGTCAACCTAAGTCTCCTACCAAAATAGAAAGAACGCTTACATGAAATGAGATTGCACTTCGATATCCAGCTGAATGCACCATATACGGACTGTGCTGTTCTGGAACCAGGTTATTCAGCTTGTCTAATTTTTTTTATGTTCCTCATGATATTTTTTTGTTTTGTTTTGTTTCACATTGAATTGTATTGGGTAAATGTAACAATAAAGATTCAAAAAAGTTGAAAATGACTGATTTTCTTTACTTCACAAAATAGTGGAACTCTAATAGTGATTTATGTACTTTTTAAGTCTTCTGCAGACTTATTATTTGTCAACACTGATTGGCAGATGGCTGGACAATAACTGGACATCTTCAGTAAAACTATATAGTCAGCGTTAAAGGACACAGAAGAAGCATACCTGATATCTGCCAAAAGAAACTTTTCACACAGTTCCCTCTTCAATCTGCTCAGCTCTTCTCTCCGTGGAAGACTAGCATTGTGTTTCTTTGTTGCCTCAGGTTCACTGTTTCTCAGCCAACCACTGCCAAAAATATCCAAAACAAGAAAACAGGTTTACAAGAAACATTCATTTAAATATATGCACTATATATATACAGCTGAACATGCTGTAGTTGTATTTTCCTACAAAAACAGGACCTTAAATGTTTTTCTTATAAAAATATGTCTGACAGACTATACTAATATACTGGATATACACTCAGTGTTACTAACTGGAGTGTAGGTTCCATTCTCTTGGTCTGCTGCAGCTCCTGCTCAGGATCTCTGAACCCAGTGAAGGTGTAGTAGCTTTTATCCCATTTTATGGGTCTATGCAAAGATTCTCCTCCGTCAGGCCCACTTTGACATGTCCCAAAGCTTTTTTCATGTCTCTCTATGTGCTCCACAGGCAAGCTGCAGGACGTCAGCACCTTCATCACGGTACTCAAAATATCATTTGTGTGTAGAATGAAACTCACAGACCGGAAACCTGTAAAGGTTTTAAATAAATTAAAATGTAGCATTTTCAGTGTCCACAGTAAAATGAATGTTAACAGTACCTGAAGAGACAACGCCTGGCTGCTTCTCAGTGCTGTCCTTAGTGTCCCTGATGTAAAAGGTGAGCTTTGTTGGCCGAACTGACTTTAAGCCAGGCTTCTGCAAATTTTCCATGTAGCCATTTAATTGCTTCAAAGAATTTTCATTCATTTCCTGGACAAAAAATGCAGTTAATTTTAGTTACAGCAAGATATCAAAATATGATTTGCTATAGACAGTGTACATCCCTACAAGAAACTGTAGACATCCAGACTTCACCATGCAGACTTTGCTGCAGAACTGAGGTACCAATAAGTGCACACACACACACACGCACACCCCTTCCTCCCCCCCCCACACACACACGTAGTCCCATGGGATGTTTACATAATGAAAATTGCAAACCGATCAGTGGAGAGGGGTTTGTTATGGCAAATTTATGACAGAACTATGATCTGAAAGGTACAACTGAAATAACAAGAATGCAAGTCCTAACTTTAAGTGTTTAGTGGTGAGATTTTACAGATAGATTTTGTTCATCTTTAATGTTGTGGTGAGACAGTCTCTTCTGTTAAATAATGTATAACTTGAATAAGCAATAAACAAGATGATAAAAAAAGTTAATTATTTTTTGTTATCAAGTTAATGTCCAATCTGTTTAGGATTAAATTAATACATTTACAAATCAACAAATTATTCATCGTTTTAAGTATATTAATTTGAAGACAACTTGCCCGTTCTCTGGGGAATTGACCAAAGAAGTCTGGATGAACAGCAAAGTAAAATGGTCTGAGAGCGTTGACAGCCTCTGCAGCTGACAGAGCTCTCTGCTGGACTAGAAAAGTCATCGCCTGCTGCCTCTGTGACCTGAAACAAGACAAGACATAGATATTCATTTCATTTTAGTCTGCCTCCTTATACAGAAACAAATTATGCTTGATTTTCATCAGCATTGTGCATCCTCAATGCTGATAAGTGCACACACGATGTAGTGACTCGTAATTCGAACTGTAATAGATGAGCTGTTTTTCTGCTTGAATGCTTACTTTAAATCAGGAGCCCTATGCCCATGTTTTCAATGATTAGATGACTTACTGCTCCAAAGCACTGGAATCAAATGGCTTCATTTCCACCTCACCGTGTCTTTAGGTTTTGCAGAGGCCCAACAATGAGCCATTCATTTGTTTCAGGTGTGTTGAAGCGGTTTTAAAAGGTTGCAGAAACATGGCTCTTCAGGTTGCTCTGCTGTAGAATTTGACAGCAAGCTGAAAAGGTAAATAATTCATTTGCTTCAAGTGTATTTCAACCATTTCAAAGTTGGAGGGCATGGGGGCATACAGAAAGAGTTGTTTTTTCCCAGAGGCAGGAACGGAGCAGCAGGCTCCACCTGCCAGGCCCTGGACCAGTTGAGTCCCTCTATTCGGAGCAGGCTGAGCGGGCTCCTGTGGTGCTGCTTAGACCCAGCATTACCGGGCCCCTCAATCCGACCAATGTCCTGTACCAGACTCAAACCCCACTACAAAGCCTCAAGTCTAAGTCTAAGCGAAAACTCAAAGCACAGCCAATCTTCTTTTTTCATTACAGAAATGATTTGACTCAATATGGACTTGGTGAATTCTTATTTGACAGAAGATTTATGATTTCAAAATGTTGGCAAACTGAAATGTAGGGATTTATAAGGCTTACTGGTTGGCACATTGCATTAAGATAATGATTCAACAACTTTTCTTCCAACCAGACACAGGAATCAGAGAAGGTTCAGGCCATCCTGACAGATATATTTGAAATATCAGCTTAAAATAAAAGCGGGGTGTGCTAAGAAGCTATTAAACACTATCTAAAACAGAGATCGCAGTGATGCACATGCTAAAGGTAAAATAGATGCATTTGCAGACTGTGGTTTGGCATCATCTGTAAAGGAGAGACTTACAAAGATCAAATCCAGAAGATACAATGATCAAGCAGGACATGCTTGATACTCGCATATCTTCTTTACATTCTTTGTTAAATTAAATGTTATTGATATTGTACTAGTTTTGTAAACAATAGTTTTAGGTTTTAGCTGCATGATTGTCAGGACACTTGCAAAGGAGATCTTTGATCTCAAAAATTCTTATCCTGGTTAAATAAAGTCTAAAGGAGAAGAACACATTAAATGTAAGTTTTAGTCCATTCTAGAATCTAGAATATAAAACGGTATGTATAGAAGTTAATGTTGACCATAGATTTAGGGCATAATATGGGAATTGTTTCAATGTGGGTCCAAAGCAAATATTTATGTACAAAGCTCAGTGATGCATGTGGGGAGCAAAGGCTGGCCTGTACGGCCTGATCACACAGATGAACTACTTTAGCTCAAATTACTAAAGACGTCAAATCTGGGGTATTTAACTTTTATAAAACTTTTTTTTATTATTTTACAAATTTGTTCAAACTGTCACCATGTTGTGACAATGTAGTATGACAGATAAAAAACGAGCTCATCCACCTTCTCCGTGTGCTGCTATTCGTGTCTCCAGAAATGCCCCCGCATCCCTTGATCAAAACCCACCAATCAGAACCAGAAGCAGTAATTTTGCTTTGTCAGTCACATTCGCATACTACCTGCTCAGTGTACTAATGGCAAAGAAACTACTTACCATTACTGGAAATCTGTCATCGCTGGACATGCTAACTAGCTTTAGCATTCATGACAGGGTCCATTGTGGTGAACCAGCTGTAGCATAGCAGAGAGCAAGGGGGAAATTGTGGGGAGCAGATACACAGGCATAATTGACAACGCTAAGACCCAACTCCTGTCTCTGATTGGTTGTTTCTGACAGAGTAGTCTATTTCTGCAAATGACAGCAGGACAATAGGGAGATGATTATCTGTCTCATACTATACTGTCACAAAATAATAAACATTTTGACAAATATGCAAAAAAAACCTTTTTTTTTTTAAAAGTTCCACATTACCCCTTTAACGTCGTGGTAACATCAAGATGCCACAAACAACAGCATATCTTCAGGAATCTAATGGAGTCCATTTCTCAACAGGTCAACCAGCAGCAGAAGGGTGGATGAACACATTATTAGCCAGCTGGTCATAATGGAATGACTGCTTGGTACACCTAGCTGCATATTTTGTAGAGAAGATGTTACATTTATACTACACATATGGACATAGCAAATCACCTGACTGATATATGCATCATGTGTTTCACCGATACGTGCAGGGAGTCCTGTAAAATAAGATGCTGACAGACTCCCAGAGTCTGGATTTTGAAACGAAGCTGATTTCCTGGAGAGAATCTAAAACCATGCTAAGTATTACCTAGAGGTGCATCGCAGGAGGGCGCTCACAGACATCACTGATGAGCACAGATGAACTTGTAACCAGGTCATGAGTCCTGACTCAGAGTTATCTGCACCTGTCAAATACCTGAAACGACATCCACAAGCATCTCAAGATTTAACAGAAGCCAGCATTTAACTGGTGCCAACGTCTGACTGAGAACTGTGTTTCGTAGGTTTATCTACACCAGGAAACAAAACCTGCAGTTAGAATTTGACTTAATTTGACCACAAATAATCGCAAAATACTGGCCAAACCTTTTACATTCATTGATATGCTATTTTACGTAGGCTAGCGCAAACATAGGCAAAACAAATGTAAGAAAGTAAATGGAAGAATTTATTTTCAATTGTTGGATGCAAATTCCGCAGAAGTGGATTTCTTCTGCATAATTTGCAGAAGAAATTCTGTTCAGAAGAATTGGCTGAACAGTTTTACAGGTTTTCGTCCTGGCTGTTGAACACTGGGCCGGCTCTACACCCTCAGCAGGGTCCTCGAGGGTCCCTGGGAGTTCACCCAACCAGTTTACGTGTGCTTTGTGGACTTGGTTGAGAGTGGGGGGGGGTGCTCCAGGAGTATGGGGTACCAGGCCTTTCAATACAGGCTGTAACCAGTGTCAGACCTTGGCCCACATTGCCTGCAGTAAAGGCTTGTTTCCAGTGAGAGTTAGACTCCATTGGTCTGCATTGAGGGGTCCAATGGATTTGGACCCCTCCAAATCCATTGGACCCCTCTCTTCTGGGGGCTGGCATGAGCCCCCTTAAATCCCCCCTACTTTTTTCTGTATGGCAAAATCGTGTTAATTTTCTATTATTTCTGATAGATTTTACACCTTATTTGAAACGCTTGGAGGAAAGGACTGATAAATGCGAGCAGCATGCCTGCGGAACCTTTGACCTTTGTTTGTGGACGAGTGTAATGCCAGGCTAGAATAGGTGAGGCACTCTGCCCCTGAAGTCAGATGCAAACCGGACAACTACACTTTGTGGTGATTGCTGCTGCGCTTTTTCTATTTCTGGAAGTACCAATCATGGGAACGATATAATTCAAATGGTTACATTTATGTTAATAAACCAAACAAATTAAAACAAAGTAAAACCAGATGTTTTCATGTCTACCATTTTTCCCCCGTTTGCATGAGGTAAACATATCAGTACAGGAGATCTAGATTTCTGCAGGGTGATTTAATTTTGAATGAGTACCAGTATAAATGATATCTATAGAACAAATATAGTCCAGAGATAGAGGTAGAAGTCTGAGCAACATGTGCAACCTGCTGGATCTTATCTTTCATTTAAACATCTATGAACATTTTATGTAAAGGAATGCTAAGCTGTTAAAATGTAGGCAATAAAATTATTTTCTTCTTTAAGAAGAAATTGAATAATTTGTTTATTTGCAGCTGTTAATGTATTTCTAATTTTGTATGAAATTATTTAAGTAGTTTAAAGAAAAATCTGCAGAACATGCCTTTTTTTTTTTTACCCGATTAACCTTTGGAATAATTAATAGACTAATAAATTACTAAAATAATTATTTTTTGCAGCCCCAGCTGAACTGTAGCAAGAAAAGAAAAAATGACCAGAGCAAACTTATCAGCCCTTCTGATATTTAGTGGTCAATAGGGTGGCCCCAACCTGGAGTTCTTCACAAGACTGGCATGTCTCTAGAGGTACATGACCCACTCTTCAATGGCACATCATTCCTGATCATCTATGCATTTTCTTCAAGCATGAACCTTTGGGCTTGCCACAGATTCTGAGATGTAGGCTCTGTGAGGGCCACTCCAGGACATGCATTTTTGTGTCCCTCAAATGTTGGACTTGGAGACCTGCTTCATCTCGTTGAAAGACCCAGCGTCGGCCAAAAGTGAGACTTGTAGTTATTTTTCCCAATGCCTACATTCTCTTATTTTTTTTGCTATGATTCGATGAAGATGAACACGGTTCCCAGGAACTGAAGCAGCAAAACAGACCCATGACATCATGCTCCCACTACCTTGTTTAAAGCTGGGAATTGGGTATTTAGGGTTGAACGCCTCTCCCTTCCTTCTCCAAACAAAAGCAACATCCCTATGCTCATCCTTTTAGTCTCATCAGACCAAAGAACAGACTTCCAAAACACATCACCGTCATTTAAAATGAGCTTTTAGAGTTTTACATTATGTTATAATGTTATTCCCTCTTTAAAAACATACCAGGAGTGTTGCCTCGATCCTTTCATGCATGTATCCTTTAATCTGCCATGGTAATTATTCAGCTGTGCAAAACTCCTGGTTGAACCCAAACGTAGCTCCTCCTCAGAGCCGCAGCATCCCAACTTCCACCTCACAAAGCTCTCCGCTGCAACTCCACCACTCAGCTCCTTCAGACTAGCCAGCAGCAGTTAGCAAACACCTGGTGGTTTCACCATCACGATAAGTGTCTACTATCCTCTTTTTGAAGTCCAGACTATTTTTTTTCTTTTTGAATGATGAATTTGCTTCTTACCAGAAGTGTCAGAGTAATGCCTTGTCCTGCCAACTATGCCAGGGTCAATGCTGATTGGATACTCAGGTGTGTTGTGAGTTAACAGAACTAGTTAACTTGTTCAGGTGGTTTTAAAGCTGGTCCAATGGTCAGATTTGCCTTGGAAGCAAAGAAAGCAGAGCACTGCTAATAACTGTGGCATTGTCATTTTTCAGTTTTCTTGTTACAATTCAGCACAACAGAAAAATCTACAGACCAAACTTTGTGGAGATTTTGTCTTTGTTCATTCTGAAGCAATAAAAGTATGAACAGTTTATAGTTGTTTCCATGAAAATATTAAGTTTTGTGTGATTTCATCAAGGGGGTTAATAATTCTGTGTATACTAATTTGTATTTTTTTAAACCTTTATTATTATTATTATTATTATTATATTATTATTATTTTTGGACCCTTACATTTTTAATGACTTCCAGCCAGAAGTTCAAAGTGGCTGCATTTCTTCATCTACATCTTTATTTCAAACAGAAGCTTTGAAATAACAACAAACTGAAAATATTTGGGCTTTGTTCATTTTTGTCATTGTTGTAATAACTACGCCATTCTGGATTTTAGATTTCTCTTTCCAGAGAAAGCATGGTTGCCTTGGAACAAGGAGGTCCTGGATTTATACTCCAGCCTAGAGCGTGCAGAGGGTCTTCCCATAGTCCAATACCATGCTGTCAGGTTTATTGGTCACTGTGAATCACCCTGAGGGTGAAGACGCCTCTGCTTTCCGCTGCTTTGTCCTGTGATGGACCCAGCATCTCACCCACTGTCAGGAATAGCCAGCCCTACCTTGTTCTCACACAGATTAAGCAGGTCTATAAAAATGATGACTGGATAATAACCATATTGAGGGGTGGAGTGCACACCTTCTACATCAATAACCATTCTACTTTTATAGTAAAGGTTGAAAAAATATATTTTTATGCCATATGTATCCTAATTTGTTTAGAGATATTAATGCCAGAGAACACCTTGAGATTTATTGGAGGTAAAAAAACTATTTTGCAATAATTCAACTAAAAGATTAGTAGCCATTATTATTAAGTAATAGTATCATTAGTAGAATGAGTTCACAAGAAACAACAAAAATAATTATTACAAACTAAAAAAAAAGGTTTTTCAATCCAATTTCACCAGTTTTCACGAATAGGATAAAGGATAACCCCAAGCAGGTTCCTATCTACTGGTTCCTATCTACTGTTATGTAAAACCAATATACTATATTGGTTTTACATAACACTAGCTAACCCCCCTGAGACCTTTTAAGATAGTCTCAGGTCACAAGAAATTATTTTGAACTACAGCCTAAATCTCTCCTAATGTGGTTTTATGCCAAAAACGATCCTAAAATTGTTACTTTTTAAGTCTTTAAGAATAGGATGAAGATTGCAGATTTTAAAGTAGTGAAAATTCATTAAATGAAGCGGAATAAATTCAAACTGTTACGAATAACTTCAGCGTCAAAAACGACACCAAAACCAAACGTAACCTTACAGACGGATCTAGAAGAGTCCAGGACTCGGCTCATTTTAATTGTTGCACGTCTTAATAGGTACAACAACGACGTTTTGCAAGTGGTTTGTTTATTTTTAGGGTAATTTTTATCCGACACTATTTTGATCAGACGGTATTTTGATAATGGGAAACATCCGTTTCGCGAACAGATTCTTGGCAGTTCATTTGAACCCCTGCTGACCGTAACCAGCTCGTCTTGTCACGTCAGTCACCGAACTAGCCAAACCAAAGCATTCAGCTCATTCAACAGCCAGCGGTTCCGAACCTGAAGGTGTCAGCACCTACAAATCATGCCTTCATTTCTTCAGCCTTTTCTGTATCTTTTAACTGTTGTTATAGATCATAAATACATGAGTAAGAGTGCTTATCAAACTAAAAACCAACACAAGGTCTCCCCGAACAACTGTTTGTTTACCTGCTTGTTGCTTTTCTTCTTCTTGGCGGATGGCAAAAAACTTCATCTGTGCATATCGCCACCTACTGTACATGAGTATGTAACCCCGTGAACTGTAGTTTCACTATGTTTATTGAGACACCGAATACAAAACAGGACATTTGTGATATAATGACAAGCCAAGGGGCTACAAACATTGAGACAACACTTCACAATAACATTAAACAAATACATTAAAAAGAGAGCACATAAAGTACATGTTTTAATTGCTTTAGAATAGCTTAAGTAAATTAAAAATTATTTGGAAAAAAAAGGTTTTTAAATCCAATTTCACGAGTAGGATAACGGTTTCACAAACCCCAAGCAGGTTTCTATAATGTTTGATTAGTAGATATAATAATTCTGTCCAGATATGACGTGTTGGTTTATGTACATAAAACTAGCTAACCACTTTTAAGATAGTCTCAGGTCATGAATAATGATTTAAAACTATGGCCTAAATCTCTCCTAATGTGGTTTACCGTGTAGTTGCACTTGTTACAGCTCCACCATGTTGCTAATACTTCGCCACCACCGTTGAACTAAACTATAAGGCAACATGGGTGAAACTTCTTGCCCAAGGACAGAGACGGGTGGAGCAGGGATCAAACCAGCAACCTGCCGATTGCAAGACAAACTCCTACCACCGATTATTATTTGAGAATGTCTTGCTAGCCAATCTGTATGTTCTTTCCCATTCATATCCTGTCCACCCAAACCTATTCTTTTTATACTTGGAGTATTCCCAGCAATCCTTTAGTTAGTTTGCTTTTTTAAGGTTTTTTTCTTCACTACTTTTCGGTTTTATGCGATAAATTGTAGTTTTTACTCTCCTTGGTTCTAATAGATTGGTATTAGTCTCTACTAAAATAGCATTGATGGAAGTGGTCTTAAATGTTCCAGTACATACTCATAATGCCTTGCATTATAATCAACAGCAGCAAAGTAATGTTGACTTTACATCCATATTCGAATGTTGTCCATGAATGGTGAATCTCTGCATTTGCTCGGCCAGTCTCAAGCCTCTCTCTGCTCCACAGCGCTCTCTGTTCAGAGTGCCTTGATCTCAAATTCTACCAGCCCATTGCCAAGCAAAACCCTCATGACTAAATTATTAGTTAGTCATTAGATTGTAATTTGAATTATTTCAGGTGTTGTTTGGAAATAATACCTCTAGTTTCAATAAAATAATCTTTGTCACAGTGTGCAAACTGTGAGAAATGAAGCTGTAAAATTAGCAATAATAGAAATATCAGTCATTTAATGCTCCTCATATTTTCTTTACAATAATATTTCTTAAGTATCAATGCTGATTTTGTGTGTGAGAATATGTGTATTTTATGTGAAGCGTGTGGTTCTGTGCTTTTGTCTGAACCTGTGTGTGGTAAACTACTTGTGAGTGAATAGTGCTCTGTGACAGTGGGTAGGATTAGCACAGGAATAGTGTGGTGCTGCTGAAAGGCCAGTGCTTCAGCTATGTCAGTGTGCTGTTCAGGCTCTCTCATTTTTACCAGCAGCTTCTCTAAACACACAACTGGGGCTCAGCTACTTGCTCACTCTTTGTTTTAGATGACTCCTGTTTACAGGTCCTCACCTGATAAGAACATGGAGAATAACCAAACATTTCTGTACTTTGCATATGGTAGTAACCTTCTAAAGGAGCGTCTCCAGCTCAAGAATCCCTCTGCAACAGTGTACTGCGTGGCAAGGCTCAAGGTATAGTGCTAAAGAAGTACCATCAGCGTCTAACTCTATATGCTGGAAAGTAAATCTGATCAATGACTTTCATGTCTTTTTTTAGGACTATAAATTGGTGTTTGGCAACTACAAAGGTCTAGCCAGTGACCGCTGGCATGGTGGTGTGGCCACCATAGAGGACAGCCCAGGGGACGAGGTGTGGGGTGTGGTGTGGCGGATGAGCATATCTGATCTAGAGTCACTAGACAAGTAAAACGTTATTTCATTTGCTTTGATTTTCAATTTTGTCTGGACATATTTGTATGCTTTCATATGAAACTTAAAAACATGCACTCTTGTGTGTGCACACATTCAGTCAAGAGAATGTGATGTTAGGTGCCTACCGACCTGTGGAATTATCAGTGAAGACAAAAGGTCAAGATATCAGCTGTCGCACCTACATAATGAACAGCTGTGTGTATGCCCGACCATCACCACAATATCTACAGGTAAGGTGTTTTTAAATCAATTTATGCTTCTATCATGTAAATCCTGAAGGAGTTTCCATGCGCTTTAATTCAGTGGAAGTTGCAATTTTAACTCATGAAAAAGAAAGTTGGCATTTAGGTTCAGTGTTAAAATTCATATTTTATTTATATTAATTGTCCAGGTTTCATTTGTTAGTTTGAGATTTGCTTGTGAAAAGTTGAAAATCCTTGTCTTGTCTATTATTTCCTTATGACATTCAGTCTTTGTTCATGAGAATGAAATTGTCCTACAACAGTCTTCAAATACTTATATATAATTAATATATTTCAATCGAATCCCATCCCATCACTTTTGGGTAACAATGTGACTACTAAAAACATAATTATGTTGTTAAATTGAAAGATCTTGTAGTCTCACCATTTCTAACTTTGGGATTGGTCACTGGATATTCATGTAGCAAAGATAAATTCTTTAAGTACAAAACATGTGTAAAATGCTACTTAAAACATATCTGATTCTTCTTCATTATTAATGGCTCTAGAAGTCAATATTCAGTATATTGGAAAATATGAAATCATTTACATTAAAAACTATGTGAAAGGAACCACAAATAGCTCTATAGAAAATAACAATTAATGGAAAACTGTCCAGGCCACTGAAAAAAATAATCCATCCACCTGTTGTCTTCCATTTGTCCAAGATTAGGTCACAGATCCAAAAGATATATCCAGCCAAACCTTTCCTTGGTGACACTGAGGCTCATTAAGGGGCTTTTCAAGGCATTGCCATGCCAGAAGAGACATCTACTCCCACCCAGCCTTGGGGTCTCCACCCAGTTCTCTCACTGGTTGTGTAACCAGTGAGAGAACTGGTTAGTCTTCAAATGGAAGAGCTTAAATGCTCTAACCACTTCAACAGACTCATGTAGATCAGGAGCAAAAGCTCCACTATTCAGGTCTCATGACTTTAGGTGAGGGTTGAAATGTAGATGGAAGAGTAAATTAATAGCTTTGCTTTATCACAGCTCTTCCTATACCACCATTAACCAGAGGAGCCCACATTACTGCAGATGAAGACCTCATTCATCTGTTCGTCTCACTCCATCCTACAGTCATTCATTCTTCGCTTTAGGCAGATACTGACTGCAGGACTGTATCAGGATGGGCCCTGGTTTCTTTTAAATAATCATCAGTCCACTTGTCCCCTTAGCCTGATGACCTCCCACACTCCTGGGGTCCACCAAAGGGTCCCTGGGTTGCAGTTGCATCAGGCACCAATAATCTTATGCGTACAGCTCTTCTAAACTGCATCATAAATAAAGTTACTGAACATAGTTTATTTGGATTCTCCAACCTCCCCTGGAACTTGAACTCACGGTACTATGGCTTCTCCCAAATGTTCTCAGTTCACCCTCAACGCTCATTTGGGTTCATCACGTCCAGCAGACTCACCATTCATGAATTCAACAGACGGTGATCAGGAGACGGCTCTGCCCCTCTTCAAAATTGCACAGACAAATTTCAGAACATCTGAAGGCCACATCCATCCACTAGCATCTCTCTATCAGGTTTTTTTTATTTTGAACATTCTACCCTAAGTTTGGTAGATATTTGGGTAAATTAATGTTTTTTCATGTGTAGGACAATTATTAGAAACCTAAATGTGGATCAGAAACAAAAACCCCACTAAAATCCAAACACATTAAAAGATCAGTCACTGCTCCTTTTCTTCTTTAATTATCTCATAATACACAAAGAGTTGAATATTTCATTTTATAAATTATTATAACTTATTTATATTTTATTTTTTATTTATTGTGAAGTCTCTAGAATCCACCTAGAAACAATAAACCTATGTTTTAGCTCCATTTATTTTTCTTTGTAAATGATCTCAGAGTTTACTTCATTGACAACCAGAACAATCGGGCCTCAGCGTGGCATTCACTGACCTGACAGCATGTTGGCCAGAATGCCAGACTGTTCTCAAAGCACGATGTTGCATCATCCCTTTGTGTTTTATAATGTTTCATCAGCTTTTGATCTCTATTATTTTATGCTTGTTGTTGTGCATATAAATAAACTAGTTATTTATATGCACAATTTATATGCATTCTGAGAAATATATATTTAGTTGATCCACAATTTTTTACCTAAACTATGGAAGCGATTTGGAATTTACAAAGTTAAAACCCTACTTAAAAACAAAATCAAAAGATATGAAGAAATTGTTTTGTATTATCATGTTTAGGACAAAATATTATACTAATTGGTTTGAAAATGAGGGTAATGTGATTTTATGCTGACCCTAATAAGATTAATAGAAGTATTGAATAGCTTTGTTGTTTAGAAATAAGCCGCCAACAGTTTAAATATTGACTGTTTTTTGTCATTAACATTAGGTGATTGTAATGGGAGCAGAGCAAAATGGCTTGCCAAAGGAGTACCAGGAGAAACTTAGAGCCATTAAGACCAACACGTATGACGGTCTCCTACCAATGATGGCTGAACTGGAACAAGCCAGAACAAGAGTTAAAGAAAGAGCCAACCAATGATCTCACGTCTGGTAATACAAAAAAAAGCTTGTCATTAATTAAAATGAAAAAGTTAGAATCTATACTGAATATTATAGTCTGACATAATTTGAAAGAAATGAAAGACAGGTAACAAAAAACAAGAACTAGAGTCCTATGTTTTTCTCTTTTGAAAATTCTGAATGATAAATGAAAGAATGAATGAATATGTCTCACCTTCAAAATAAGGATCTCTATGTTAAAATTCAAAAATACTTTATTGATCCCAAAGGGAAATTAAAGAGTTATTGTAGACGCTGATCACTGTTGGCAGGAAAGATCTCCTGTAGCAGTCTGTGGTACAGTGATCTGAAGAAACCTCTGACTGAAGATGCTCTGTTTTCCCAAGACAGTCTAATGAAGAGGATGGTCAGGGATGTCCATAACATTCTTGATTTTATGAAGAATCCTTCTTTGCCTCATCATCTCCAGAGGCTCCACAGTCGTCCCCAGAACAGAACCAGAACAGAACCAGAACAGAACCAGCTTTCTTTATCAGGCTGTTGAGCTTTTTTATGTCCCTGGTTCTGATGCTGCTGTTGAGGCAGCAGCATCAAAATAATAAAAAAAAAAACTACAACGTGAACAGCCGGTGAACCCAGTGCTTTTTATACCGACACTGACTGAAGATCTGCAGCATCTTGCTCCAAACCTTGAAGGATCTTAGCTTCCTCAAGAAGTCCAGTCTGCTCTGTCTCTTCTTATAGACGCTTCACTGTTGCACCTCCAGTCCAATCTGTTGTCCAGATGAACACCGAGGTATTTATATTCCTCAACCACCTCCACTTCTTCTTCCATGATGGAAACAGGGTTTGATCTAATCCTGTTTCTCTTAAAATCTACAATCATCTATTTTACATTCAGAGTGAGATGATTTTCCCTCACATCTTGCAAAGAAATAAATGTAAACTGGAACTAAGGTCACCGACAGAAGAGCCAGTGGTGGTGGACGGCATCTACCAAACACAAAAAAAACAAAAAAACTGAAGGCACCAGACACTGGACAACTCAAGTTCAGCAACCACAGTACACAGAAGAGTTAGACATCAGCAGTAGACCACCAGGACCACCATAAAACAATTAATGGACTTTCAAACCCCAAAGTAAATATAGCAAAAGGAAAATCAAATGGGCAGATTGCAATATAATAATTCAACAAAATATACCAAGTACAGCAGATAAAAGAGCATCTTTAGAAATATGTTTACAATGAAAAAATAGCTGGTGTGAGAAGACGTTACCTGCTCTAAAGCTGGACACATTAACTGAAGTTGGAAGTCTCTCTGGACATCCTGCAGTGATGCCCCCACTGGGAACCGGGACATCCCATCTCCTCAGGTCTGTGGAGTTGCTCACTCTGATGGTTTATCAAAATCTGAAAACACACACAATATGAATTTCCATTAATAACTGTGCATCACCAACATGCAGTAATTCCATCACTGAAACAAGCTACACCCAAGGTATTTGCCCCTGTGGGGTTAGTTTCAATAGCACTGCAGGGGACTAGAGTCCAGAAAGACGGTTCTCCTGGTGCTGCCTCTCTCATCCTCGTTCTAAGAGTTTAGGTTATTCTGAGATATCTCTATAGTTATGCTGTTATAGGTTTACTGTTGCATCTCCAGAGAACAAACTGACTTTCTTCTTCTACTACTCCCTAGATTGTATTATTTGCCTGTATCTGCAGGTTTTCTCTCAGCTGTTTTTCTCTCCATTGAAGCTCCATCTGGTCTAGTGTTCTAGAGCTTTGAAAGGGGACATTGACTGAGTTAATGCCGCCATCAACTAACCATTTTTTCTCTCCTGCTACTAATATTTTACTTTTCATTAGCATAAAAAGGACACCTATAGCATTTCTCTTGTTTCTTTTTGTGCTTCTGCTCTGGCCCCAATCAGGCGTGGCAGATGGCTGCTTGTACTGAGCCAGGTTCTGGTTCTGCTGGAAGTTTCTAATTAAAGGAGACTATTTCCTCTTCACTATTGCTACGTGCTTGATATGAGGGACTCCTGCAAAGGCAGTGACACAACACCAGCACTTGTCTCTATGGTCTCGTCCAAGACGAGATGCAATCTGTTGAGTTTCCAGCAGATTGCATCTGATTCTAATATTTAGTTATTAGAATAACTGAATAATGAACTTGATGCCCCTAGTGCCCATTTTTGATTTTTATTTATTTATTTTCAATTTTGTATTTGTGTGTCAAGAGGCCTGCTTATGCCCCTCAACAGTAAAATTTAGTACAATAATATTTAGCTAAAAGTAACAATTTAGCTAAATTGGTTTGGCTGCTCTCGGTTTAATAATAACTGAGCACTGAATGTCTGAAGGGGCCCAACCAGATTTCTCATTGCCTTGATATCTCTCAGTCTAACAGTTCTAGATCTCTGAGTTCTGGTTCTGCTGGAGGTTTCTTTTTGTGCTTCTGCTCTGGCCCCAGAGCACATTAATTGGGCTCTGAAAACTCTAACAATATGTAGAGTTAACCTCTCTGAGCGGTTTTGACCTGAGCAACTTGGCAGTCTGCAGCCAAGTTGCTATGGAGATTAAACAGTCACATATTATTAGGTTTTAATTAGTACAATATCAGCAAATTTGCTTATTTCACAACAAACTTTGTCTCTCCTCTGGTTTAAAATCTACAGTCTCAGATCGTCTCAGCCCTCCAGCACTGACAGCAGCAGAAACAGCAACATTATACCTGTTGGGGAAAACCAGATTAAATTTGCTTTGCATTGTCCCCACATGATGACAGTGATACAGTATGATCCAATTAAATATTAGATTCTTGATTAATATATAGCTATGTTGTTGTATGGTGTTTTAAGATCTTGTTCAGTGTGCCCCTTTTTAACTATGAGCCCCTGGCCCTTCAAAAGTCTCTGCACGCCCCTGGTGAAGCCATATCAATAAACTTGATTAAATTGAATAGTTTGATAGTTGTATACAAACATTAACATTAACTTACGCTGCCATATCTGGACCACCTTCTTTCCTTCAGCTGCAAACGCTCCAAGGACAGGAATATCCTGTGGATGTTCTTCTTCTCTCCCCGCTCGTTGTAGTCGCACCATTCCTCCCATTGCACCTTAGAATTTCAGAAGAATCCCAATCAGGCAAACAAACAACGATAGCACAGAATCCACATCCTTCAAATGTCTCTCTTCTTCCATTATCTCAAAAAATGACCACATGTGCTTTGGTGTGGCTTAAAGCCTCCACCCCCTGCAGGAGCTCTGCTCTGATAGTCGTTACAGACTCTGTGGAAACACAAGTTCAGAGTAGAGAGGAGGTAGGCCAAGTGGAGTGTAGCTGAGCAGAGCTGGAACCATCAATGGACATGTAGCACCTCAAGCAGGGCTGTGCTGCTGGAACCAATAGAAAAATTCAGCTGCTTAGGCGTCTTTTGACCAAAGCAGCCAGCACTGAGATGGTTGGAGCCAAAAATATTGCAGAACTAAACAAATTTACACAAAAATGTCAGTTTTTTTACACAGAAATAAATGTAGAATTCTAAATCACAGACAGTATATCAGCAAAGAAAAAAATCGGAGTTAGTTACAATTTTGAGGCCCTCGTTGTTCGTTGAGAAGAACTCAAGTTAGCTGAGCTTAGAAGCAACCTTTGATAACTGCCTAGTGTCTGCTGAGATGTGATTGTGAACAAAACACCAAGAAAAGATCAAACTTATGGCATCTGTTGGTCAAACAGTAATCAAACATTAAAGATCATTCTTTGTATTTTGATGAAGTACACTTCCCACTTCCTTTAAATTTTTATCAGTGTAAAATGTTTTCATTTATTTGCACTGAAAGCATCAAATCAAATGTACTGATATTCTCCATCCTAATAAACAAACATAAAAAATGATCTGTAATCTGTGTTAAAATTCAAGCCTTCGTGGGCGGCCCCTGATGGTTTTGTGGCCCTATGCAGTGTCTTGGTTTGCTTAAGCCTTGGGCCGGCTCTGTGTAAATGTATCTTTGTTATATTTCATCAGCATAGAATTTGCTACTAAGTGTAATAGTTATGCTTTCGCCCAGTAGGTGGTGCTCACATGCTGTGGTAAATTAGTAATGCTTATTCAGTAATTCAAAAGTTACTAGCTTTAATGTTGTTTTGTAAAGTCAGATATTTGTAAGATGGTTAAAAGGATATGTTAAAGCTAAAGGGGTTTAATAATTATATGTGGTAAACACATTGTGATGGCACTCAAGATAGAGATTGTCAAAGATTAAAAGATGCCATAATGTAAGGTAAAGATAATTCAATAAGGCAAATGGATAAAGGTGACATACTGTTTGGGTTACTAATGATAATATTACTTTGTGTATTTTGTAGCTCCTACAGTGTGTTCACATGTTCAATAAAAGAATTGTGACCCATCAGTTTCAGACATCCTTTCCCACTGGGGATGCTCTTCTTCTATGGATAATTTTAGTCACCGCTTAGATGTGTTTTCACCCCCAAAAATCTACTTTCCCTGAAAACAGTCCCTATACTTGTAAAGCTTTCTGTTAATCAAAGTACGTTTTTCTGAAAACCCAAATAAACTTCTGACAGCGTCTGAGCCAGTGAGATCTGTGGGACAAAGACAAAACACACAAGCTGTTGAGCAGCTGCACCATGCTGAGAGCTGTGGAGCTCTGCACTCCAGCAGAGCAGAAGACTGAAGGAGATTTATTTTCTTTTCATCAGCATTGCAATTTAAACACAGCGCTATTGAAGATAGAAAAATGAGTACAATTAATTTGATTCTAAGAATTTGATAGATTCAACAAATGGCTGACTTTTTTTTTCTTAACAAAAATGCAGAAGTATGGTACTTTTAATAAACATTTGTTCAGAAATTGTGACTAGGCTTAGTAAATTTAAGAAGAAAGGCGCATCAGCATTCTGTCATCTTCTACTCAAACTGGATTGACATAAATTAAGTCCACTTGTATAAACTTTCAGACCCCGCCTTCTCAAATCCAATTGGCCAATCACCTCAGCCTTCCAGAGAGGGAAAAGAATAACAAAGAAGTTTTAACTTTCACATAAATACTGTTAACATTAAGAATTATTTATCAACAAGCAAACATGCACAAAATTTACAAGTCATTTAATTCTTCTCTTAGTTATTTTGACTTTGTTCCCACTGTCAACCAATCAAAACCCTGCTCTTACCAACTCACATCCTGTAAAAGAGCTGCCACAAGATACATGTACATGGCAACAACAATTAAACATTTTAGCAGTACATTGGTATACAACAGAATATTCACAAATCCCCCAATCATCTAATTCAATGTAGAAAAGCTAGAGAAGAATTTTGTGCTTCTTAACTCAAGCTACAGAACAATTCTCATGGCTGTCAGGCAATGTAGGCTCAGACTCTGAAATCTGACCTAAAGTATGCATGTCATTGTTTTGTTCAATATCACTTAAAGAAAACATTATTGTGTTGTAGCATACAGTCCACATTTGTAGTGATCCACACATTGCCCCCAGGCTCCTGCCTCCACACACAGTTTTTCATAAGAACAAGGCAATTATTTGGGACACAGCATGAAACTATCATTACACAACCAGCTGTGTCCATCTGAGAGCCACAGAGCACACAGCCTCTTGTCAGACAGGCAGAACATTTAAATAAAAGGAAAAAATTAGAAGTAAAGTCTACCAAATTTACTACTTGTTCATTGCAAGAATCTTATTTGGCAGCAAGTTTTGTTTATTGGACGAGACCTGCAAGCTGATGCAGTTACTTTATTAAGACCTATTCTCAGAAAGCAAATGAATTCTCACGTTGTCACCTGACCATAAGCAGGAAACCCAGTTGTGTTTTGGTAATAAGGACATTTATAGGAGACCAGTGTCTTCTTGTGTGTCTTCGCTACAACGGAGTAAAAGGAAGTCATTGTTTGCAAAGTTAACATTCCACCTTTCATATACCTGGTTAGGGTAATAGTTTCAGATACAATGAATCACCTGTTGGAAGTACTAGGCACCAGACTTGGGAGCTAAAACAGCCTCATAATTCACAAAGGCACAGAACACTTGTATTTTTTATGCAAACACAAATATCTCTTGATTTACATATGGATCTCATCCTGTGTGAATCTTGTGCATCTGTGAATCTTGATCTGTGCATTTCTGAATTATGTGACTGTTTTAGCTCCATACAAGAGAGATAAATGTCTTTGACCAATTCAGTATGTCCTCTGGATATCCAGGTGTATTGTGGCTGACTCAGCTCTCCTTACAACCTTACAGAATGTAGTTTGTGTTGTTAGTTATATGGGACAATGAAAAATTAGCATTTTATTAAATCCAGTATATTTATGACAACATTGTATGTTCATCAATATTAATATTTCAAACATTTTCTATATATATAAAATGTGTCCAGTCTTACTTGGTTTGGATCATACAGGCAGAGAGTAGTTTCAGCATCAGCTAATGCTACCACATTTACTGAACCACCAAGTACAATGTTCAGGAGGATGCAAAAGAAAACATTTTTAACAGTATGTATTTTGTTAGTAATATTTTTTTAAAAAGTCATTACTGAGAGCTAAAGTACTGGATGATTCAACAAAGCAATAATTCTATTTAAGTGTGGAGAACTGTACCAAAAATATTATGAATGATAAGAAATGGTTCTACTTTAGTGAAGGTTTTATGTTTGAACAACAAAAAATATTAAGACTCATAGCTTTTACTAAGCATCAAAATATTTCATATTGTCCACAGGGTTATTTTCCACTGAAGACTGGACTATTTAAATATTCAGAGCCTTTATATGCAAGCCCCGCCCACTTTACATATTATTTACATGTTGGAGTTTGCTTTATGACTTTATTAAATAACTGTGGAAAGGGGTGAATGAATGTCTTAATCAAAATATGTAACAACACTGAGCTTGATCACAAATACTTCATTTTTGTTAAAGAACTACAAGTAGCTTCGCTCCATGATCTAGTCAGCCGTTTATGGGAAGTGTAGTCATTTGTTAACTCAGTTTCACCCACACTCCTCCCCCAGAAAGACCCTCCTACTTCAAGAGACCACTATACAATCCCAGTAAGCTCATAAGCACACAGACGCATAAAATTTCCACAGGACGCAGAAATGGCAAAAGATGCTCGAGACAACTGGGAAAGTCCTCTGCAGTTTGTACTGGCTTGTGTTTCTTATGCCGTCGGACTGGGAAACGTGTGGAGGTTTCCTTACCTCTGTCAAATGCACGGTGGAGGTAAGCTGTGCATTCTTATCCGTAATGTCCATGTTTGTGTGGTCTGCTTTGGGTATTTGCTGCGGAGTCCGTTTCGTTCCATTTATCAGGTCAGCGGTGTTCAGTAATGCACGTTAAAATGTAACCAGGTCCAATATTTTCAATGAGACGCTGTGCTTTATTTCAAGCTTGAAAAGTAGGTGGGAATCTAAACGCATGTGGAATGCTTAGTATGAAGAAGTGTGTGATGGGCTGAGCCGGGTGGTAACTTTCCACTGAGCCGCTGTTGTTTCACAGAGAAGAAATAACCGTGGAACACCGGCCACCACAAAGCATTTCTGTCAAACAATGACCTCTTCGGTTTTAAAAGGTGGAGCGGTTACACTTTACAGATTGTTAATTAGGAAGAAAAAATGACGGACAAATCTTCATGATTCAGTCCAAAGTTCTTCCTTCCAGTTTAAAGTCGGGACTGCGCGGTGTAAAATCTGTTATTAAATGTCGTGGTGACAGAATGTCAGTTTCCTCACCGAGTGTCGATGTCATGTGTTCATTTTCTGCAGGTGAAATCATGTCTCATGTAGACCTGGCCGGGGTCAATGTTACCGAAAACCCCCAATGCTAAGACCTGGCCCTTTACCTCGGAATCAACAAGGAAGAGATCCGTTTCATGGTTTAAATTGTAGTACGTTTAAACATTTAAAACAATCTTTGAACACCATTAGTTTGCTTCATTCTGAGGAAGGGGAGAAAACACGCAGAGATAAAACTGCGAAGGATTAGAAGATGTTGATGATCTACTAAAACAACGTGATCAGGAGCCTTTAATGTTTTATTTCCTATAACTCCATAAACTGCTTTGAAGACAGAGTGCAATTTTCCAGATTGATGTCATTGCTCACCTTTTAAATGGACCTTCAGTTTTGCAAACCAGTGTGCTTCAAATGTTTATGATGAGACAAACAGCATGCTTATTCTTTGACCAAAAGGCACTTTTTACATTTTTTTAATGGCTATGTTTTTACTTGCATTAAAATTGTGAATATTACTTTACTGTAAAAATCATGTTAGGCTTTTTGGGCTTAATGTACATCCATGCATCCATTCATCCAATCTCCTCTTCTTATGTGGGGTCGGGTCGCTGGGGCAGCACCCTAACCGAAGACTCAGACTTTCCTCTCCCCAGCCATGTGGGCAGGGCTGGCCCACGGTATAAGCAAACTAAGTGGCCACTTAGAGCCCCCAGGCCAGTAGAGGCCCCCCTAAATGGAAATGATTTTTTTTAATGATTTCTATATTATTATATTACCAAAACACACAATTTCATTCTAAAGTTGTGATTTCATTTTACAAAAAAAATATATTGTATGTAGAATTCATACAAAAGAACAAATAAATTGCTCTTGGGGACCCCCTGGTGGCTGCGGTAAGTCATGCTTCACCTGTTATATGACCTGCATCGCAATGTACAGAGCGCATCCAAACATCCAAAGCACCAGTGGAAGATAAGTTAATAAAACAATGTCTCAAAAAAGAGAAGAAAGAGGGAGAGTAGAGAAAAAGACAAGATAAAGGTATGTTTTCATTTGTGTTGGTAATGTAATATTTATCAAAGACATTTGTGGAGCTGCCAATAGAAGCTTAGCATGATGGTGACCATGAGCGGTCCAGTTCAACAGCCAAACATTCATGCTAGAATGTTTGCATTTGTGTGAAACTGAGTTCTAACTTTGTCTAGCAAAATGTTTTTACATCAGGCTACATGGCTACTACATTAATATATCGATGAGCTACTCTGTAGGTAGTG
>CAEGAE010053882.1:0-16238 GCA_903067095.1 Girardinus metallicus
GCCTGAGAAACTACTCAGTGTGTGGAGAGGATGGATTATGGGAGGATGTTGATCTGTCGTGTGAAGGTGCAACATTTCATGACCCGAGAAAGCTGCTGGTTTAGTTTCAGAGACCCAGGAATTTTGTGCCCTAAAAGATAAAACCATGCTTATGTTGTGCAAAAAGTGTTAAAGTGTTGATTTTGTAGGACTTAGTGTAATTTATAAACAATGCACTTAAAAAAAAAACAACTAACAAATTCAAGAAGTGAAACTGAAATATTTTCATCTTAATTGTACTGTAATTTATTTTGACGCACCTGTACATGAAACTGGATTTCCTGTAGCCTAATGTAGCAACAAATTAACTCTTCCTTCATGTTTATTTAGTTGGACTCTGCCAGCTGATCGTATGCTAGCAGTTGCGACCTGCTGCACCAGGTCCATGCTAAATTCTTATTTGTACACAGAAGTAAACTGCGGCCCCCCGAAATGTCTCCCCACCACTAGCCTGCTGTGGGACGGCAGCAGCACACCGGGCAGCGTGGCGCGGTGTGAGTGCGTGGACGGATTTTACCAAGAGAGTGGAAACGAGTTGTCAACATGCTCTCTGTCAGGAGTGTGGGGGGAAGTATCTGTGAAATGCAAAGGTAGGGGGACATCTTGGATCTCCTTGCACGTTTCTCAAGCATGCTGTCACTGTCACGTGTCTGACCTTTAACCCTGCACGCTCCTGGGCGTTAGACGAGGGGAGTTAAGAAACTGCATGCGATTCTCTTTCCGTCCACAACGGCTTGCAGCGATCACCGGCCACCAGCGCAGCGGGACGCGTGGGTGTTTGTCAGATACGTGTTACTTAAGCGACATCGTTTCGGGTCTCCGTTGGGTGCCTGCTAAAAAACCAATGCTTCCTTCCCAACGTGTGTTGAATGAAGCCATTTCTGAGCGAGTCGGTGCGTTCTTTTGTTTCTCCAGCTAAATGCGGCCCCATTCCCTTCCTGGCCCACTCGGAGGTGGTGTGGCACAACAGAAGTGTTGTGATCCACCGCTGTGCGGCGGGATATCACAGCTGGAGGGGCGTCAACGCGTCCGTGTGTGGCGGCTCCGGACTGTGGGTGAGAGCCACCCTCAACTGTACCGGTGAGTTTAAAAGTAGCAGTGCTCGGACGCTACTGTGTTTCAATCATCGGTCGCTGTACACAAAGCGGGGAAAATAAAATGCATCATTGTTTATCTCGTTGTAAAAAGGGGCAGTATTACGTAAAATGAACTTTTTTGAGCTTTGCATCATGTTATGTTATTCTCTCCTCAAAAACATAGCGGTAGTGTTGCTTCGATTCTTTCATGCATGTTTGAGAAATCTCCCCCGCTCAGCTCCTTCAGACTAGCCAGCGGCAATTAGCAAACACCTGGTGGAACTGAACATCCAGAGTGTCGGAAAGACCAGGAGCTTCTTAAAGAGACAAAGGCCCAATTTCAGTTGCAAGGTCAAATTTCTTTTAAGGCATGCTTGATGGATGCATACAAATTTTTGCAACAGCTGGAGGTAACAGTCACTTGATTGTGCTATAAAATGACACTTTGTGGCTGGAAAATAAATAATACTGCCCTTTTTTAAAAATAAAAAAAATCTGTGTTCCAGTGATTTAACCAAACGTTAATTTATAGACTAAATTACTTTGATTTCTTTGTTCTGTGCGTATGCACTGCAAAAACGCACAGAACTACCAAGTAGTTTTAGATTAGCTTAGCGCAAATATCTCAATACACTTAAAATAAGACAAAATTAACTTACAAGTAATCTTTTAGCAAAATATAGGAGCTTGTTTTAAATCAATAATTTTAAAAAACATTAGTTTCACTGGCAGATTGTTTCACTTATACATTTTCCCATTTTATAAGTGAAATAATCTGTCATAGGAACTAGTATTTTTTTAAATCAATATTAAGGAATTATTGACTTTAGAAGCTCCTATATCTTGCTACAAAGTTGTGCAAAGTTTGCCATATTTCAAGTATACTAAGATATTATTACTAGAAACTAGACCAGGAATATTTGGTAATATTTTGTGTTTTTGCAGTGTATTACTCACACCTGAGGTGAACTTTATGCCAATGGCCCATCAGAAATATTTCCACTTGAAAAACATGGGTCTGCTTAATATTTATTGTACTCAATGAATGTGTGCTACAGCACAAAATGAATTATTAAACGTTAAAAGTTACACATGCTGAAACAAGAGTGGATGTAAACTTCTCACAGCAACTACTAATATGTGATACAGAAATCAAGCCGCCTATTAATCAGCTGACACTTTACAATGGAAACTGTCTGAAGTGGAAGGCAGAGAAGTACGAGGAAGATACAGAACTTTACAAGGTAAGACACGTTTCCTCTTTTTCCCACCGAATCAACAGTGAACTTTGACTGAACGTGTGTATTCGATTATTTCAGGTGGTCTATTTGGGATCCAGAGACTACCAGAGGTCGTTTCTAGACAAAGGACGACGTCTGCTGAGCTCCAGAGACGATCGGCTGATAATCTGCCTGCGGCTGCTTCCATTAACAAACTACAGCATTTCCATTACTGCAGCAGCTGCCAGATTTACAGCCACCATCACGGCCAACACCAGTTTAACAGGTAGCGCAGCACCTCCAGTTTAAAGACAGAGGGATAATGAATGTTTAATACCAATTATAGAATATTTACTGTAGTCTTCTTCACATTGACCGGTGAACATAACAATAAATTTACCCCTGTTTCTAAAAGTACCTCCAGCGCCAGCTGTACACTACACAGAACTGGAGACTCCGGTTCCAACGCTGAGGCTGAAAAGGTCTCGCAACACTCTGGACCCTATCAGGTGACTAACATTCACAATGTCTAACATTCACAAGGGAAGTTGGGGCGTTTTCATGACAAGCTTCACACTGGGTGTGAGAAAACTCGCCCTCGAAAACGTGCTTTGATCATTTCTCGTTTTATCACTTTGCAACCACATGGACCAAAGAACGTGACACACTCAAAGCGGTGCACCTTTGTGAAGTGGAAAGAAAATGGCAGATGGTTTTCAATGTTTTAGAGAAAAAAAAATTAGAAAACCGAGGTCTGGAATTGTGTTAATAGTTTGTAGAACCACACAGAGTGGTTGAAATTATGTTACTCTCGAGGTCACACACATGCTGACCAGGCTTATAATCGCTTTGGGTTTTCCATTACAGCTTAGTTTAATTTTGTTATTTTTTTGTTTATCTAATTCAGTTAGTTTTAAGTAGTCTTCAGTGTGTTTGGTTCATCTTTAGGTGCAGAATTTAAGTATTGTATTATGATTTTGTACACATAATACAAAACAGAAGAAACTATTTTTTAAAAATATATTCAATTATTGTTTAACAACCAGCTGCCTCTGGCTTTTTCTCCCAACTTTTACTGTCGCCATTTTGTGGACTAGCATAAGCACCGCCAGGAGGAATACGCAGAGCTGACAACTTATTGTGTGGGGAACAAATCTATTTCACGTCTTTTTTAAAGGCTAATAAATACATTCATAAACACAAAAACAAATTCCATTATATGTATATTTTCAGTACGTTTTAGTTAGTTTTATAAAGGCATATTATAATTTCAGTTAATTGTAGTTTTTCCCCATTAATTTGTTTTAGTTAATGAAAATGTTTTCTCAATTTCTCAAGTCCTAATTTCATTTGTTTTAATTAACTGTGATATTTTTGCTGCTGCCATGCTGGAGTGATTACCGTGTTTTCCGGACTATAGAGCGCACCTAACTATAAGCCGCACCTACAAAGTTTATATTTAAAAAAAAAAAAACTGGAAAAGTACATGCATAAGCCGCACCGGGCTATAAGCCACTGATATCTCCGCCGCTCTCGGTTTTTCACAAGAGGACAGCATCCTTAATAAATCTCCTATTAAGGACGCCGCCCTGCGTCTCCAACCCCGAATCATGGACTCGTTGTAGACACGTGGAGGATGAACTTTACTATGTCCTTTAATATTTGCCCAGTAAATTATGGCTCATTGTTCTCTTCTAAGCTCCAGTGGCGTCTCACCCATCTCAACCTGTAGAGCTGAAACTGGAGAGGTTTTCATTGCTCCGCAACAAAGTCTTAATGCCTGATATTGTATTCTATCTATTTTTTTCTAATAAACTACTTAAACCTGAATTACATAAAATACATCCATAATCAAAATTTTATCTAATTAGTCCGATGTAAATTGTCTTTAATGCTTTCCTATCTGCTCCCCATTATTTGCCTCTCAAACATCTATTTAATTTTTTTTACTTTTTTCAATTAATTTGCCTACATGTATTTTCCATGTAAGTTTTTTTTAAATCAAGTCAAATACCTAAATATTTAATTTGATCTGTCCTTTCTATAACATCCCCATACAATTTGAGATTCACGTTAATGTTTAATTAGCACTTTCTTCTTTGATTTCCAATTTTGACTTCCAATGATTCACTTCCTGCTAAAGAGCCCCCTAGTGGTTGAAGAAAAATACACAGAAAAGGTTCAAAAACGTGGGGAAAAAAGTAGCGGCTTATAGTCCGAAAAATACTCTAATAATACTTAAATTACTAACACTTACATTCAATAAATACGGTTTTCACGAACTACATTATGTAGTAGGATACGAGTAAACACACCAAAGAAAAGAATCTCCTCAGCCGCTTGGATCGTGTAGATGACATCTGAATGTGTGAGGAAAACAGGAGTTTGCTAATAACCCACAAACCCAATAGGATGACAGCATACAATGAAGATAAAGCTTTCCACTTTGTGTTTTTATTTTTGGCAGCTTCTACCAAATCTTTGTGCTTCCTGTCGAGGAGCTTGTGGTGTTTGACTGCTCCTCTCCCGCCAGCCTCGACCCTTCGAGCAGAGCGGAGTCACCAGCTGAGTACATGGCCGCCCAGCTTGGTGTGCAGAGCCTCGGGACAGAGGTCAACTTCACGGTGGGGGACGGAGTCCTCTACGGGGGCTTCCACAACGCGCCGCTGCAGCGCGGCAACACCTACTTCATTGTCCTTCGGGTTGTCAGTCGGTGGAAAACGGTGAGTTAAAAAACCCGCCCTGTTACAAAGGAGTAAGAGTAAAAGCAACGCTATGGAAGACGCGGCAGTTCTAACCCGAGTGTTTCCTCTCCAAGATGTCGAGAAGTTGCTGCGTCCTTTGGGCTAAAGTAGCAGGTGCCTCAGAATGCACAAAAATCACAGAGATAAGATGATATGACTGTCTGAAAAGCGGTTTTCTTTTTCTTCTCAGGTACATCTTACGTCCTGAGGGTGTCGTCGCTGTGCGCTGCTGCCTCTGTAGCAGCGGTTGCCATGGTTTTATTAGGGGCATACGGCTTGTCCTGGTAGGAGCAAGACGTTACGCTTTTATCAACGCTGTTTTTCCCCTAAATTAACTTAGAATAAAACTAGTAGGATTAAAAATAAATTAGAAAAAGGCGCCAATACATATAAAGGGGCAGCATTATGTAATATTAATATTTTTTTTGTAGCTTTACATCATGGTATGTTATTACTTCATGAAAAACATACCTGGCAACCAGAAGAACAAGAATTTTCCATTGATGGTTTATTGTTTTTGCAGTGTAACTGTGTGCTAGAGGCTGACCCTCTTAACTGGTGTTTGGATGTGTCATTTTCTGACTCTAAACGGCAGAAGTTCTTATATTAATTCATCACCTTGTAAATAAATGAAAAACACTGGATTGAAATCAACATTTTATGGGTTTTGTACAGTTGGACATTAACTGCATCGAAAACCCTTCAAATTTCTCCTGAAACGTTCAGGTTTGGTTAAACGACTTATCTTTTTTTTTTTTTTCCCAGAATAATTTTTCCATGTAGAGAGAAAAAACAAATGAATGTGTAGAAAATGTACATAGGAATGAATTGTATTCTGTTTTCTTTCAGGTGTGCGAACAGGACGTAACCATTCTCGGCCCCGCAGTGACAAATGTGATGATTCTAAACTGTGTTTTCCATAAATACTTACTTCACATATAATCGCTTACGTCACTCCAAATGAAGAAACGTATGTTTTCCACCATCTACTGGACTATAAGACGTATTATTAACAAACGAATGTGATCATTTTCTGTCTGCTGTGTTGCCACTGTTTAGACGAAGGACATGCTCTTTGTTCTGCTTTTTAATCACAAAATGTTTTTGAAAACTGCTTCCTCTTCACAACCACCCAGTACTGTTAACAGAACCCCTCCCAATGAAACGCACCGGGGTTTGTGGTTGTGACATGAAAACGTGACAAAGTGATAAAAACTTAAATACCTGTTCATATTTTTTTCTAAGTACTGCGCACTGCATTGTAGAAAACTGTAGCAACCAAAAACATGTTAACTTTGGATGCTTTATGGAAGTCAATTTTTCTAATAAAAAATAATGTTCAAGTTTGACTTTTTTTTCTTTTTTTTTTTTTTTTTATGCGTTTTGCTTTGAATCCTCAAACGGGCTGACTTGGCATTAAAAAAAATGGTCCACAGGTACTGGGCCTTTAATTGTTTTGCATCCGGAGCGGCTCCCTCTTCTCCACAGGCAGTCACAGGCCAGGATCCTGCCGACAACAACCCAGCTACATCTGGCGCGTTAACAAGTAAGTAACAGGAACACGGCGCTCCATTACCGCTAGAACCTGAATTAAAGACGGGATAAATACGTTGTACGCAAAGATTGCGCAAGTTACCTGAGCGGTTAGCTGAAAAGCTACCGAGTAGGCCGTTGCCACGACGCTTTTTGAGGATTACAGTCATGTAGCTACACTTTGAACGCATGGTTACTTGGAAAATGGGTCATTTTTCTACCACTGTGACCGGAAATGTACTCGGCACCCCGTTTTTCTAAATATGGGATGTGCACGAGCTTTCGGTTAGCCAGACTGATGAGCTAATTTTCCACGGACATGGAAATTTGCTCACAAATGAACAATTTTTACAGAAAGAACATGTTCAGCTGCAAGCCACAAGCTATTAACAATAAAGTAACTGCGGTACTAATTAACTCATTTTTATCGTTCAGTGCAATAAAGCCTTTGGCTGTTGGCTCTGTTCACCGATATTTAATAGTATGTTTATGTCTGTGGCTAGTTCTCATAGTGATGGGAATTGCGGTTGTTTTTCGAGATCCTGACCACTTGGCTCATCCCCCCCAAAAGAACCGACTCTTTCTAAGCAGCTCTTCATCATTACTATTGCGGCAGTACCATGGCTAGATAAATTGAGAAATCGGTAGTTTATTAACAAAGAAAGGCAATTGTTTTAAAGCAGTGCTAAACAAACAACACAATTTAGAAAGTGAGTGTAAAGAAGAGAATGAATTTCCAACTGGCTCCATGGTAAAAATCAGAGGATATATAATTTCAGTCTTTTAAAGAGATCCAGCCAAACCTAATGTACAGAACAGTGGTTGCTCTGTTTTGGAAATGTAGCAGTGTTTAATGCGCTTTTCTTGATTAAATACATTTGAATTTAATTGATTTAATAGCAGTCCTTTGCAGAAAAACCATCCAGTATACAATGGATCTCTATGGTGTGCATACTCTTCTATCAAATTGCAAGGTTTTTGCTTTTTTGGATTCAAAAAACTTCTATGATCAACAGAAAATCCCCCCCCGCCCCCCAAAAAAAAAACCTTCTTGATAATCTAACTGAAAAACAAATGTGTGAAGGAGCTATGTATCTTAAAGTTTAAGCTACATTTAAATTCAGTTTAATAAAATGTACATTTAGCGACATTTGTTAGCTAAATGTACATTCAGCTAATTAAAGTGTAGCTGAAAGTACATCTAGCTACATTTGTTAGCTAATAAATGTATGTTTAGCCAAATTAATTTTTAATGTACCTTAGACAAACATGGTCTTTTCTCTGATGGAAAACGGTCCTCTCAGACAGCAGTGTGGCATCTAATGTTCTCCTAAGATAAAATAAAATAATAATAATAATAATAATAATAATAATGACCGTTGACAACAGTAGTGTCATTGTGGGGCTGATTCTCTGTTTGAATCTGTCCTGGCCAGGTGTGCTGCTGCGGCTGCCCAGTGGTCCACCATGGCCCAGAACCAGGTGATCCTGCAGTTCCGATTCGCCACGTTCGGGGACTCCATGCTGCAGAAGATGAACCTTCTCCGACACCAGAGACGCTTCTGCGACGTCGTCGTCCGCATCAACCAGCTGGAGGTCCCCGGCCACAAAGTGGTGTTTGCCGCCGGCTCGTCTTTCCTGAGGGACCAGTTCATCCTGCAGCAGGACTCCAAGGAGGTCCAGATCTCCATGATACAGGAGGCGGAAGTTGGCCGGCAGCTGCTGCTCTCCTGCTACACCGGCCAGCTGGAGTTTCCTGAGCTGGAGCTGGTGCATTACCTGACGGTGGCCAGCTTCCTCCAAATGGGCCACATCGTGGAGCAGTGCACCCAAGCCCTCAACAAGTTCATCAAACCTCAGGCCTCACGCCAGCTGGAGGTGGATCTGGACCTGCGAAGGGACAAGGGAGGCGAGGGTCCTTCCTCCCAGGCTCAGAGGGAGCAGGAGCGGTCTCAGGTGCGGACTGTACCTGAGGGAGAGGAGGAGGACGAAGAGGAGGAGGAGGACGAGGACGAGGCGGTGGTAATGGGCCAGGTTGAAAGAGACAATAACATCAAGAGCGACGAGGATGACGACGAGGATGACGATGTCATAATCCAGCCGTCCGTGAGCCCCGTCCAGGTGTGGCGGAGGCGGCCGAGGCCCGGTTTGGTGGATAACGACATCACCATAGTGAAAGTGGAGTCTGTGACCGACGTAGCGGAGAACACCATCACCGGCCACTTCTCCGCCAGCCCCCCCGCCGCGCTGCACTCCCCAGAGCCGCAGCACTCACTCATCAACTCCACCGTGGATAGCCGTGGCAGCGAGATGGCGGCGCCGCCGGGCATGGCCGGCTACCCGCTCAGCCCGCCTCCCTCATCCCCGCTCGCCGAGAAGCACGTCGGACACCAGCGGAGCTACGACAAGCCTCTGCAGTGGTACCACCAGTGCCCCAAGTGCGCCCGGGTCTTCCGGCAGCTGGAGAACTACGCCAACCACCTCAAGATGCACAAGCTGTTCATGTGCCTGCTGTGCGGGAAGACCTTCACGCAGAAGGGTAACCTGCACCGGCACATGCGCGTCCACGCCGGCATCAAGCCCTTCCAGTGCAAGATCTGTGGTAAGACGTTTACCCAGAAGTGCTCGCTACTGGATCACCTGAACCTGCACAGCGGGGACAAGCCGCACCGCTGCAACTACTGCGAAATGGTGTTCGCTCACAAGCCCGTGCTGCGCAAGCACCTCAAACAGATCCACGGCAAGAACAGCTTCGACAACGCAAATGAGGGCAGCCTGCACGAGGGCGGCCTGGAGTTTGATTTTGGACGAATGTAAAGTATTTTTTTTTTTTTTTTTTTTTTTTTTTTTTAAAGTAAGGTGATTGGTTTTTCAAAGATCCTCACTGTGGTCAGCCTGTACAGTTGACACCAGAAGTTTACATACACCGCAAGGTTTCCCCCAGAAAACTTGCTAAGCCCTGTGGTTGGGAACCAGGGCAGTCGTTCATCCAGCGGTCCGTCGTGTTTTTTAGCTGAAACACCAACTATAACGTCTTAAAAAATGCAAACATTATAAAAATACTTAGTAAATAAGCTATGCTTAGCCTGGTGGGGGCACAAGTAAAGCCTGGTGGCCCGCCAGGCTTATAAAACACTGGGGGAAACCTTGCACCGCATAAAAAGACACAAACAGGTTGTTTTTTTTTGTTTTTCTTACTGTCTGAAGTTAAATCAGACCAAATGTCTCTTGTATCAGGTCAGGTAGAATTGCCTAAATTATTCCTATTTGCTAAACAACAAAAACTTGACAAGAAGTTTTTTTTTCATAACTTTTTTCAAACACAGAAGCTTAAATACAGTTGATCAGTGTCAGGGATCCTTATTTTTAGCTGCATGACTTAAGTCAAACCTTTTGGGTTTCCTTCTGCATACCTCTAACAGATTAACTGAGCTGACACATTTGAGTTATTTAGAGACACACATGTGGCTGTATTTTAAGGCCACATCTGAAACCCACTGCTTTCCTGTTTGACACTAGCCTGGTAAAATCCCGCTCCTTGTTCTACACTTCACTTCGGACAGCGGGTCTGGAAGGTCAAAAGAAATCAGCCACAATATCAGGAAGAGAACTGCAGAGCTTCCCAAGTCTGGTTCAGTTTGGGAACAATTTCCAGATGTCGGAAGATGCTGCATTCATGGTCCATGGTGAATGGCCTGTGCTGCTCTTTATTCAGTCCAGAAGACCCCAAAGCGCTTTAGGGGTAATGCGTTATGCCGGTTCTGTTAGGAGGAACGAACCAGAACTCCAGCAAACTGTTGCGGGATGTTTGAGCAAGGACACCCAAAAGATTTAACCCAACTCATACAGTTTAAAAGAACAGTAATCCCTGATATTGACCAAATGTACAGTGGATATAAAAAGTCTACACACCCCTGTTCAAATGCCATGTTTTTGGGATGTATAAAAATGGCAGCAAAACAAACATTTTCACAACTTTTCCCACCTTTAATGTGAGCTATAACCTGTACAATGCAATTGAAAAGCAAACAGAAATATTTCAGGAAGGTGAAATAAGAATAAACAACTGAAATAATGTGGCTGCATAAGTGAGCACACCCTTTTGGAACTGGGGGTGTGGCTGTGTTCAGATTTAACCAATTGCATTCAAACTCATGTTAAATTGGAGTCAGCACACACCTGTCACCAATTAAAGTGCCTCTGATAAAGTTCAGCTGTTCTAGTAGCCTTGTCCTGACATTTTTGTAGCCAACATCATCCAGCACAAGCAATGGTCCGCAAAGAGCTGCCACTGCATCAGAGGGATCTCATTATTCAAAGATATCAGTCAGGTGAAGGCTACAAAAGAATTTCCAATTCATTAAATATACCATGGAACACTGTGAAGACTGTCATCGTCAAGTGGAGAAACAGTGACATTACCAAGAACAGGACGTCCGTCCAAAATTTGGTAAGACAAGAAGGAAACTGGTCAGCCAAGAGGCCGGCAGCAACACTGAAGGAGCTGCAAGAATTTCTGGCAAGTACTGGCTGTGCAGTACATGTGACAACTATCTTGCGTCTTCTTCATATGTCTGGGCTATGGGGTAGGATGGCAAGACGGAAGCCTTATGTTTCAAAGAAAGCCTGGCTTAATTTTGCAAAAACGCATCTGGAATCTCCCAAACACATGTGGGAAAATGTGTTGTGGTCTGATGAAACCAGGGTTGAACTTTTTGGACATAATTCCAAACTGTATATTTGGCGCAAAAACAACACTGCTCATCACCAAAAGAACACCATCCCTACAGTGAAGCATGGTGGTGGTAGCATCATGCTTTGGGGCTGTTTTGCTTCAGCTGGAACCGGGGCCTCAGTCGGGGTGGACGGAATTATGAACGGTTCCAAATATCAGTCAGTGTAGGCACAAAAGCTTTGGCCTTCTGTTTGAAAGATGAAGAGGAACTTCATCTTTCAGCATGACAACGACTCAAAGCACACATCTAAATCAACAAAAGAATGGCTTTACCGGAATAAGATTAAGGCTTGGGAATGGCCCAACCAGAGTCCAGACCTGAATCCCATTGAACATCTGTGGGGTGATCTGAAGAGGGCTGTGCACAGCAGATGCCCTCGCAACCTATCGGATTTGGAGCGGTTTTGCAATGAAGAGTGGGAAAATATTACCACATCGAAGATGTGTCACACTGATGGGCTCCTACCCAAAAAGACTGAGTGCTGTAATAAAAGCCAAAGGGTGCTGCAACAAAGTATTAGTTTAAGGGTGTGCATATTTATGCAACCAGGTTATTGTAAGATTTTCATTTTATATTTTCCTCCCTGAAAGATTTCTGTTTGTTTTTCAGTTGCGTTGTACAGGTTATAGGTCACATTAAAGGTGGAAAAAGTTGTGAAAATATTTGTCGTGCTGCTTTTTTTACATCACAAAAACGTAGCATCTGAACAGGGGTGTGTAGACTTTTATATCCACTGTTTTCTGACTTCAGAGTTCAAAGAAAGTAAAAAATAATAATAATAAAAAATCTCCAAAATAAAGTCTTACGGCATTTTTTGGCATTTAGTAAATAGAAATGATGTTGGTAATTCTAACTATCCTAAAACAAGAGAAGTTTGTTCTGATTTAATTTGAGACAGAGAAAATGAATTGTGTTTGTGTCATTTTATTCTGTGGAAGTAAATGTCAGATTTCAGCTGCGTGCTTTAAAATGGAGAAAACAACCATATCTGCACTTCACCATGGCTTCATTAATGTGGACTGTTTTTTTGTTTTTTTTTGTTTTGCTTTTTTTGTTGTTTTTTTCTATGTACAATACAGCGCAGATGCTTTTGTGTCATACTTGAAACTTAAACACTGAACCACAAACAATAAGGACTGAAGATCTTCTGGTAATGAATCCTGGCCTGTGTGTGGTGTGTTACCTTAAAGAAAATAAAAAAATAAACACTGCAAAATCAAATGTACAGTATCTGTTTGTATATTGTGCTGAACATATGTAGCTGTTCGTTATTGTGTGAATATGACAACAGGAAATTCATTAACAGAAGAAACTTGAAGGAGCGTTGGTACTAAAATGTTGAACTGCAGGATGTTTCTGTCGTTTGTGGAGCTAGAAACCGTTTGTATGACACGAGCTGTTTTCTGTAGACGTAACATTGGACCAAAATGACATTGTCTCTGTTCTTTGTTCATGAAATAAAAAGTTCTCAGAAAAAAATAACAATGTAAACATTGCCTCTTTCTCATCCGATGTTTTATTTGCAGACGTAAACAGATTTATTGGCACTCCTGGTTTAAATAGAAAATGTGCAAAACACATTAAAATGAAAAAAAAAAGTTCTTATTGCAGTAGCATAATCTCACAATGGACACTTTAGAAGATTTTCAACCTTTAATTTGAATAACGTTAGTCAATGGAGGGGAAAAGAATCTGTCCCCAAAACAGGTAAAAAAAATAACTAATTATGATTGTACACTCTAGATAGTTCTAGTTCTCTGATTTTGCCATATTTAACATATTGCTGTGGGGAATTAATTACAAAAGCTCTTTACATCCACTGAGTATCCTACAGAAACGAGCCATTAGAATAATCCGTAATGTTGGTTATTATGAGGACACAAACCCGTTATTCTTAAATTCTGGGCGTTGTAAGGTTGTGTTGGATGTCTATGCAATATTGCATAGACATCCAGGAAGTCATTTTAAATGGTAGCACTAATCACACGTGTAACAGTTGTTTAGTTAAAATAGTTTTGTAATGCCCAAAAGAGCAGTTACTTGATGTAAAAATTGTCAAGGCTTTTATTTTGAAATTTTCACTAAGCTTAATTTTAAATGGCAGCACTAATCACATGTGTAACAGTTGTTTAGCTAAAATAGTTATGTAATGCCCAAAACAGCAGTTACCTGATGTAAAAATTGTCAAGGCTTTTATTTTGAAATTTTCACTAACCTTCATTTTAAATGGCAGCACTAATCACATGTATAACAGTGATTGGGTTAAAAACAGTTAGATAATACACAATAGAGCACTAACCTCATAGGAGCATTGAGGCTTTTATTTTGAAATTTTCACTAAGCTTAATTTTAAATGGTAGCAGTGATCCACTGTGTAACAGTGGTTTGTTTAAACCAGTCATATAAATCCCAACAGAGCAATTACCTGATGTGAACAATGTGAAGGCTTTTATTTTGAAATTTTCATTAAGCTTCATTTTAAATGGCCACACTAATCCTATTTGTAACATTGGTTGGGTTAAATAATTTATATAATGAAAGCTTGAGTTTTACCCTGTCACTTGATTTCACTGTGAAGAGCCTTGACAGACAACTCGTTTTAATTAAGACTGTTTTAAGAAAGACCTGAGACAAAAAAATAGGTAAAATGATTAGTAGAACTACAAATATGGTGATTTTGTAGTCCAAAGCAGGTTCTCTGCTTTGGACTATAAAGGCAGACATTGTTGCACCACCTACAGCGGTGCACTAACCTCATAGGAGGCTTTTATTTTGAAATTTTCACAAAGCTTAATCTTAAATGGCCACACAAATACAATATATAACAGTGGTTGGGTTAAACCAGTTATATAATGCCTAAAACAGGAAGTTCTAAACCAGCTCAGCCCTAATCTGTGCTGTCTGAGAGCGCTGCCATGTTAAGAACTACAGTTATGGTGATTTTGTAGTCCAAAGCAGCTACTCTAGCCTCTGTATTCTGTTACTATGGTAATGAATCAGCTGCTTAACTGTCAGTTGTGACTGAGACACACAGGGGGAGACAGAATTCTATCTGTTTGAAAGTCACTTTTTCTGACAAAAGCAGTCCGAACAACTGCTTCCCGCTAAAAGCGATCCGAAAACTGTTTGAAGCGTATGAGAGAGCCATTTGTCGTGTCCGATATTACCGTGACTCATATTTGTAGCTCACTCACAATAATAGCAGCGATGAGAGAAAGATGGTGTGCGCTGAGCTCTATAATTTTTGAGAAAAGGTTGAAAATGAATGGCAAGGAGCCTGAGTTTACCCTGTCACTTGATTTCACTCTGAAGCACCTTGACAGAAAACCATAAGCCCTAGAGAAATTTAGAAAACATTTTACCGGTGCAGGCATTCGGTTCTATTTCATGACCGACTTTCATACCAATCGAGCCATTTTTGTGGGCGTGAGAGCGATTTCAAAATTGTTTAGGGGGTCAAAAATCCACTCTTTTTCTCACTCTAAAAAAGCGACAGTTGGTTTCAGTTACACTCAGCTGGTACCAGCATTTCAGGTACCGGCAGCTGGAAATTTCGCTCGTTTTTCGCTTTTTACTTCGCCATCGTAATGCCGATCAAATAAAAATAATAGCACACCTGTCGGGATCGAGCCGCACGTTTTGATGCCACTTTTGTGATTGGGCACGCAGCGGTACGAGCCGCATTAACGGTGATGGATGAAAAATAAAGAAATAAAGAGATTTTCTATTGGGTGTAGAATAATAGGTGCCTGCCATGCAATGCATGGAGGCAGTGACTGACTTGTTTCTCAAGTCAGTCACTGCCTCCATGCATTGCTATGGGCAGGCCCCAATAATTTGGAACACGGTGTACATGTGTTTTGTGGACTTGCAGAAGGCGTTCCACCGTATCCCTCGGGGGTATCTTTTTACTGGCTGTTAGGTTTCTGAATGACCGGTGTCAGAGTCTGGTCTGCATTGCCGGCAGTAAGTCGGGCTTGTTTCTGGTGAGGGTTGAACTCCACCAAGGCTGCCCTTTGTCACCAATTCTGTTCATTGATCCCCCCCAAGGTGTTGAGGGGATCCGTTTTAGTGGCCTTAGGATCGCATCTCTGCTTTTTGTGGATGACGTGGTCCTATTGGCTTCATCAGGTCATGATCTACAGCTCTCAGCTCCTGCCTCTGATTGGTTGTTTCTAGAGAGCCCTGGAAGAAGGAAGAGGAATTACATTTTTATCAGCAAATCTCTCATATCATACTGCCACAACATATTGACAGTTTTAACAAATATGTGCTTTTTTTTTTTAATGAAAGTTACATACTGCAGCTTTAATTTCACTTATGAGGGGACAAGTCAGGAGGTACGTGGGAATAGATATCTGATTTAAATGCAAGTTAAGGTAGGACTGTCTGCAGTCCAGACAGGAGGCTGATTTCTTATTATCATTTTATAAAGATTGCTTGAATTTCTGTAAGTAATAAATATGTTTTTGTTGTGTAATTCTATAAAGGGCAAAGTGAGAGAAAACCCTATCACTCCCTGGAAGGAAGCATATATACTGCTAGTGATCCAATATGCATCTGCAACGTTTAAATGGAAATTAAATGTTGTAAAATCCACCAAGTATCTTCAGAGTTGGTGGATGTTGTTGCTGTGGGCAGGAAGGATCATCTCCAGTGTCAATCATTCTTCTAAAGACAGTGTTGCTGTCATGACATGCTAACACTTAAATATCTCTATTGCAGACACAATATCCCACAATCACAAGTCTTGGATGAAACCATAAGTTGTTGTAATGAACTGGTAAATCAATCTCATCTGCCTCTTCTGCTGCTCCCTTGTAAAAATCTCTGGCTGTTTGGTTTGAAAGCCGGGCAGAAAGATGTTGGGTTTGGGGATTTGATTCTTGC